>JARACY010001717.1:0-53196 GCA_029255725.1 Scrobipalpa atriplicella | reverse complement strand
TGTACACATTATAACTGTAACTGGTCAGCCCGCGACCACGGCCGTTGCAACACGTTAGCCGAAACGTCGAGTAAACACAGGTATTCATCGTTTTATTAAACACAGGTATTTATCGTTTTATCAATCCCATACGCGCTAAAAAACCCGTTATTAAACAGTTATATAATGTAATTTATATTATGTATGGTATGACAAATAATAAAAGTAGAGATTGTGATTTAGATAGCAAAATCACCCACAGGTTTTTTTATAACTTGAATACAAGACACCTGCAGACCTGAGAATCTGAAATAAGACACTGATCAATTTTATAAAAATCTATAATGAATTAGACGTTAAATAGCACAAAAGTATTTTACTTCTCGTAACCCTGAGGACCACAACAACAAAAAACAACAATATTCGAATAATCCACCATGTTCTTTCTACGAATAACATGGAAAAACTAGAGGACCTTATAGATTTGAGGCTTATGAGAGATGAAAGATCTGATATGCTCAAAAAGTCGCTAAATCCATAATGAATTAGACGTTAAATAGCACAATAGTTATTTTACTTCTCGTAATATTGGCGTATACCACATAGCATGCGAGAAAGTTCCACAATTACATGGTTTAGTCACGCAAACTTTTCATGCCATCCACTCTCAGACAAATATTACGATTGTTGGAATTTTATATCTTAAAAACCATTCTAAACATTTGTTTTATCGCTGTAATTTTTAAAAATAATATAAAGAAAAGAGATAGAGAATCTATTGCTGTCTGTCAAAATGGGATTAATTTCGAAAAATTACAAACTCCAAAACAAGTAAAATTTGTTTTTTATGTTTTAAAATACATATCCCAAATTCTTCTTCTTCTTCTTCTTCTTCTCCCAAATTAATTAGGTTTTATTTCTTTCAAATTATGTACGTATGTATTTATTTACTAAAATTAAATATACATCAAATATGCTGGAGAAACTGTATTACATTTAGGTTGAACACAAAAGTATTGAACATCGTTTTAAATGTTTCAGTTTGAAATATTATAATATGAGCCTTTATAAAACTATCTACATATATTTATGAAATTATATATGCATCGGATATTATATATTGGAATACATAGTATAGGTATAGGAAATTGATGTGCTGTTAGCAATAATTGAAATATAATTTAACATATTTTTCATCTTGTCTGCGGAAACTATTGTGATAATGATAATGTTGAATCTATAATTAGAATGTTTTCATACTAGGTAGGTACTTATAGTAAATAATTTTATAATAAATATTTGTACGGTAAAAGGGCTATGATGATATGTTTATTTATTTGTTGTACGTTGTTTTTGATATCTTTTATACATTTTATTGTATTAGAATGATATGCTTCCAATTTCAATTATGTCTGAGTAAATATTAGGCTCAAACCTAGATTGCTTCTGATAAAGTAATAAATAAATGTTACTGACACATTTAGAATATTAACATTGAAAAAGGACAGGAAATAATAATCAGTCAGTTGCTTGTATAGTTGTAGTTTAGACAAACCAGAGAATAAATTCCCTGTCCTTCTTCAATATTACTTTTTTCAAAGTGACAGGACATTTTTTATTTTGTTTTTTAACATGTATATAGCATCCAAACCCGAACCCACTTTGCGTTTTATGAACTCAAAATAGATTTTTCATCCCATCTATTCGAAAACGACGACTTTAATCGCATATAAGTGCGCCTAAAGTTGATGCTTCTAAGCGACATAGGTACTATTACTCTACTCTTTGCTAGAGACTGTCCCAGCAGGGTAAAAATGAGATTTTAATCCTCTTTATGAAAATAAGTGCGATTAAAAGAACTTTTAATCGCACTTTTTGAATTTGGAACCTCTTTTTCTTTTTTCTTGATTTGGCATGACTGACGCGGAGTAAAAACAAAATAGTTAGATGTCGAATTCAAATAATGGTACACTGGCTGGTTAGACTGCGCGACGGCGGCTGATAAAAAAAAATATTGAAAATGCACGAACTACGGCACGAGTGGGCAGCAGGGTTTTATAGGGAGCCCGTGTTTTCGACTCTTTTTACGAATTATTAAATATTCAAAATGAGGTCTTCTAGCAGTGAAATTGCCTTTAACATTCTTATTCTATTATATTTAAATTTACAAGTGTTAGTTAGGCGCCTTTTTTTCTCATAGAGGGGGATGAAAAGTAGAGTGTATCACTCGGGAGCAAAAATATTTTTGGCTCGGGCGACGTACTTTGAATCCCTCGCTACGTTCAGGATTCTACTTTAGAATCCCTCGCTACGCTCGGGATTCTACTCTAGAATCCCTCACTTCGCTCTGGATTCAAAAAAACGCCCTCGCCTTAAAAATATTATTTTACTCCCACGTAATAAAATCTACTATTACATATCTCATGCTCAGTAAGTGGTTCATACAACCCTAAAACCCGGGATGTAAGTGGTACTTTGCATCATAGGTTTTGAAACCTATGCTGCAAAGTAATTTGAATAAGGAACTGTCAAATTGCAAGAAAAAAAAAGTTGATAGCCTTATTTCAAACACACGGAATCGGATGATTAATCGAATCAGAATCGATTTTAAAACAAATTCTATTCGAATTTATTTAAATATCGAACTGGCCAGTACTAAATATGACGCATAGAGTCACGGAATAAGGCCATAAAAATGTAAACATAGGATTATGAAAATTATGAAATTTTTACTCTGTGGTTTTTATAACATATTTATAACCTCAAAACTTGAGTTTGTCGATTTATTACTTAGCATTTTATTATAAAACATTAACAAATTAAACAGTCAGTATACTTAACAAAATGTCTACTTGCAAATTAGATAATTTTTCTTACGCGAATGCATATATTTGTGATGGTTAAATTCGCTCATAGTGAGTTGGTATTGCCTACTGTTTCGTCGTAATTTCATGTTTTAATTTTCTTATATTTTCCCATAATTTTAACTTATCTTTCATTCGATATGTAAAGCATAGTGCTTACCTCATGGTGTAAGTCATCAAATGCATACTCGTACCATTAGCGCCCTCGCTGCGCTCGGGCGCCAAAAACCTCGTATGCATTTGATGACTTACATCCTTTGGTTAGCAATATACTATTGTTATGTATAAAACTTTAAAATAAAATCGACTTAAAAGCACATGTTCAGTTTCTTATGTCTTCGCATTTAAACTTGTTCTTCTGAAGGTGTTAGTCTGATTGTAACATTCCTCTGTGTCAGATTAAAATGTTCTGTAATAAATAAAATAATAAATAAGTCAATGGGTGATATTGGGGCGTAATAAATAAATATTTTTATACACAAATCTATTTCATTTACCATTTACGAGGTTAACAGTACTCCTTCCGACGCCAAGTTAACTAGATAGAAAATTCACAGTTGTCTTAATCCCCTTCTAAATTCCCAGGTTCTTACACTTCTGCAGGTGTCTTGTATTCAAGTTATAAAAAAACCTGTGGGTGATTTTGCTATCTAAATCACAATCTCTACTTTTATTATTTGTCATACCATACATAATATAAATTACATTATATAACTGTTTAATAACGGGTTTTTTAGCGCGTATGGGATTGATAAAACGATAAATACCTGTGTTTAATAAAACGATGAATACCTGTGTTTACTCGACGTTTCGGCTAACGTGTTGCAACGGCCGTGGTCGCGGGCTGACCAGTTACAGTTATAATGTGTACAAAGCGTGAAAGTCTTAAACAATTATAAGTTACATTTATCACATTTGCATTATTCTTACAAGATACGTATACGTATGTTATGTTAAATGTGTACTTATAATTTGCGTTCTTAAAGGTCTTGCCGTTTATTTGTAATGCCGTTTGGCTGGCTTGCACCTGCGCCTTTTAAACTTGAATGCAGGGGCCAGGGCCCAGGGGCACCCCACCGCATGTCGTAGTGCCCCGCATGTTACCTATATTGGGGTTACTTGCCGGTGCGGTGTCGGTACCGTTTACGTACGATATATAAAGTTTTATTTGTAGAGATCGAACCTCTTTATGTCGCGCGTACAGTGACAGATCTCCTTGCTGCGCGATTAGCGGCGAGGAAAAACCATAAAAACAATTCGAATTTGGAACTATCAACAAAAAATTACAGTGAAATGTCAGGCAAAACAATATCCGCGTAAAATTGTATCTGTCGGAAAGTATTTTTTGTGTTTTTATACGAGTTTACATGAGTTAGAGCCGGCGGGTCTGCGGCGGGTCGGATCAGCTGTTGTGGGCGCATGTGCAGAGTGCGGTGCGGGACGAGGGGAGCGCGGGGAGCACCGGCCCACAGTCGCCGCACCACGCACCACGCTCCAGTCGAAGTCTCCATCGACGCGCCGCCGCGGCAGCCGCGAGTCGCGTCCTTCGCGCATTCCCACGGAACTGTTTAGTGTTGATGGTCGCGCGCTTGGCCGCGCACTAGTGTTCGTCGAGTGTTCGCCCCACTGGGCTCCGGGCCAACATGGACGCGCTGCTGGCGGCGCTCGTGGCGCTGATGGCACTGGCCG
Organism: Scrobipalpa atriplicella; assembly: GCA_029255725.1. NCBI lineage: Eukaryota > Metazoa > Arthropoda > Insecta > Lepidoptera > Gelechiidae > Scrobipalpa > Scrobipalpa atriplicella. The sequence goes on along the minus strand of JARACY010001717.1, from coordinate 48,664 downwards.
CCGCGATGGCCGCCGTGCTCAGCACTCTCTCGAAGGCGGCAATTTTCGCACTGCTCGCGGTCGCCCCCTGCATCTACCGCTACAGGAAACGCATCTATGTCATCATCAAAACCCTCCCCCGGGATACCAAGTGAGTCTCTACATCTGTTTACTTACGTAGATTTTCCGCACTTATTTTCAAGGTCCTGCAATTTTCACAGTACCTACTTTGCTATGTCGTATCGTAGCTTCGTGTAGTTATGTATGAATTCCATCGATTGGCTGGAGCTTAGTTTCCTTATTGTGACTTTTTAACAGTACATAAATGAGTATTATAATTTTCTGTTAAATAATTTTACTTACATTCTTTTCCCGTCAACATTTAAAGAGCACCATAACAAACTTATCGATTTTCTAACTTTACGTAATTACAGGAACTTGTTCCTCGTTTCTTAGGATCTACTAAAATTCTATTTTGATCAGAGCGATTGAAATTGCGTTTTTCGTTTTATTGTTGATTTATAAAGCTCATAAAACATCAAACGGTTTTTCAGTGGTTCCAAGATTTCCCGACCCGGCTTGGGATTAGACACCTCCATGTGCTACGGCACATGTTTAGATTACCTTGACATATACGCAGTTCTATATACTTGTTTATTTACAGTTGCAAATAGTTGGCATTATTTAGCTTTTCCTGCTCTACCTATCTAGTATCAACAGAATTAGTCACTCATTGTATAGTCCTACAGTATGCATAGGTGTCTCTAATAAATATTGAAGGTGGCTGAAGGCAGGTTTAAAATAACAACATTGAATCACTCATCCTGACTGCTTGGACGTTCTTTGAATACATTGGCCGTCTAATCGACAGTCAAATATTTAAACAATCGACGGACCCTCCATAATCGTGCTTACCTTATTAATACGCCCCTATTACTTTGAGATAAGGTGCGTTCTTATTAAATCTAATATCATTGACGTGCGTCTCGTCAATAGGTAGATCGATGGATACGTAGGTACGCGAAATAAATGCCGTCTAAAAATGGAGAGTTCAAGGATCATGGGAAAAATCTGGCGACTACTTTGTAGCTAGCACAGATTGAAAATTGCTATAATGTTATCGCAATCACATCGATTTTATGATCCACTTCAGCGATAAACACCTGTCTATCGAAGAACCGTGTGAAATCATAATCGTGGCGCCCGTTGTCAATCAGTGGACGAACTTACGAGCTGTCTCGTTCAAAAATAACTAGAGTATACCGACTTACAGATAACTAGGCCAAGAGGAACGTGCAGAAAATAACTACGCCATCCGATTACTACAATTAACTTCTACTATATTATTTACAACATTGTCATCTTCATACGTTGGATGACTTACATTATTCTGGTCAGTTTCTACCCAAGGTTTCCACCTACATTGAGAAAAAGGAATATCTGACAAAATCATCTCAAAAATCCAATTAGGAAAGTTTGGCTTCGAGATCTATTTTTATGTTCTACATCTAGACAAAGATGAAGGTCAGACCTTTCGCTAATGAGGATATATTTTACCTCTACCATTCATGCTTGAGTCTTTGATTTTTGCAACTGTTCTGGCGAATTCAAGAGTCTACGAATACAACATTATGGTCCTAAAGGAAATGATTTTCCGAATTTCTTTAAATTCCGCAACTGTTTTTCACTAACCTAAAGTCCTATAACATTTTGTGGCTATATATTATACGTCTCTTGTCTCTTAGTCATTTATGGTGGTTATGGTCGTTTCCGATGACAGCACAATGTCGCGGTCAACGCACCTTCGTCTGGTGCGCTCCACCGCACGTACCTACTATAAGAGTCATCGTCTTCCGCAATGCCGAGTACGCGTTATAGGGCTGACGGCTTCATAAAAAGCACTTGATTCTTGGTCAGCTGAGATGTCGATGTACCTTCGTCTGGTGCCCGTACCATAGTCACCGTCTTCTGCAATGCCGGGTTGTGAGATAGGGCTGTGGGTTCCTTGGAACTCTTGATTATGAAGTCAACGCTATTTCGTTTGATGCGCTCCACATCCACTTCACTGACAAGAAACTGGAATATGAATATTCTATCCTGAGAAATATAATCTTCTAACCCTCTCTGCCTGATTCCACGGCAGAGGTGGTATAATGGATATAACTGTTACATTAAAATCTGTGTTAGCAAAAGAAGTGGTTCTAGAAGATAAGTGTGCTACCGGTGCTACGTCTTTTAATTTTTCTTAGTAATTAAAACATTCAATATTTGAAATCCCAGGCTAACTGTTTTATACCTTCATATTTCAATGTAGGTATTTTATTGCTTTTATCAGCAATTTTATTGGTACTCCTCTAAAGTACCCGATTTTTTTTTATTGGTACAATGTGGTTTATTGATTGATAAGAATCTTTTAAAAATAATTTTGTTCATTTTCCGTGATAACATACTACATTATTTGGATTGCATCGTGTGCAACTTTTGTACAACGATTGGGTCTTATATTTTTTGTTTGAGACTAGCTATGTGGTTACAGTTCTTCTTCTTCGTCGTGTGGGTATCAAATCGATCGACCCGATAAACTCTGGTGTCAGAGTTTTTAACACACTGGTACACTGAGTCTCAGGTCTTTCTCGTTGTGGCAATAATAATTGACAACCCTAGTACTCTACGAGCGCGCATAAAAGTCAAAATAACGGCATCAAGTTCTAACTGCACAAACCATGAAAAATGCGCAAATAATGCTTAGGTAGGTACTTCTTTTTGTATCTTTTATATCGTCCCAGTTCTTGCTAACTGACCTATCTGCCTTTTGATAGTTTTCGAGTGCAAGCGTTTTGCGGTTTGGCGCTGTAATGATGACACTGTGATAAAGTTAGTTTTGCCTTTATTAATGAAGTCATAACGTTTTACTATAATAAAAAAAATACCCTTTAAGTAAGTGTTTGCCTTAAAGCTCTAAGTTTTGTATTAATTGACTTATATTTAATTAAAGCAGATATGACTCTTTGTGAGAACTTTGTTTTTTATTTTTGTCAGTTAGGACTTCAGTGTTTGGTTTAAAAATAAATAAAATTATATCAATCATTTCAGTTTCAGACTTATTCTTATTCATTGGCAGTAGAAATGATTTAAAATAATGTTTTTAATATCTTGTCACCTTAAATATACTTTATGTACTGAACTGAACTACTGATTATAATATCCAATGAGATTTTATTTAGACTTAACATAACAAGAAGGTATTATTTTCTTTATTGTAAAATCATCTTTAAATAGGATCATCAATTAGTTTTGAATTTGCCTGTGTTTACTAAGAACAAACCCATAGCATCCCATAATAATGTTCATTTTTTTAAATTAAATATTATGAGTAGGTACCTTGTTGCCGCATTTTCAATAATAAGGCCCAAGTATTTCACCGAAATCATCCATCCATTTGACAAGCTGTCCCATTGGGATGGGACTATTATCATCCGTGTCTGTAAATTCGCGTAGCATGTGGAAAGCAGTCAACTCCCCTGCAAACCACCAGCCAGTATCTCGGATCGGAGAGAGCAAACTCCAATGAGACCGCTCTTCCGGAAAGCTTGGTGATACGCTTGGGAACGATCGTCTTCTGAGCTTGAATAGTTACTAGGTCTTTATATGGCCGCTGTAAAATGACATATCTATGTACAGCGTGATACCCGCGACAGTGTGATCTCAGTTGTTGACGTCAATCACCAGAAGCTGCAAGACATGGCTCAGTTCAAATGCCATCTCTTTGTCCAACATGATACACCCGACAGTGTGATCTTAGTTGTTGACGTCAATCACCAGAAGCTGCAAGACATGGCTCAGTTCAAATGCCATCTCTTTGTCACATGATACACCCGACAGTGTGATCTTAGTTGTTGACGTCAATCACCAGAAGCTGCAAGACATGGCTCAGTTCAAATGCCATCTCTTTGTCCAACATGATACACCCGACAGTGTGATCTTAGTTGTTGACGTCAATCACCAGAAGCTGCAAGACATGGCTCAGTTCAAATGCCATCTCTTTGTCCAACATGATACACCCGACAGTGTGATCTTAGTTGTTGACGTCAAACACCAGAAGCTGCAAGACATGGCTCAGGTCAAATGCCATCTCTTTGTCCAACATGATACACCCGACAGTGTGATCTTAGTTGTTGACGTCAAGCACCAGAAGCTGCAAGACATGGCTCAGGTCAAATGCCATCTCTATGTCCAACGTGATACACGTGACAGTGTGATCTCAGTTGTTAACGTCAATCACCATAAGCTGTCAGACACGGCTCAGGTGAAGGGTGGTACTGTGCACCACGCAAAAAATGTCTTTCGAGATGGTGCTAAGGAATTTTATCGGGCGGTATTTCCCTTAGTTCATTTAAGGTTTTGGGATTAAAATGACTAAACCGAGCCATGATCTAAGCTATATTCTCTCTACACAACAAGTCATTACCACCTTTTATCTTGCCAGGCAGAAGAACACGAAATTTTCTTTTTCCTGGGCCAAATGCAGCAGATAATAATAATAATCAAACTCAAAGCACGGAAACTTAAATCCATGTCATAGAGCTGAGTTGGAGATCCTGTTCGTACCCAAGGCCTCCTTGCAGCTCGGCTCCGGCCGTCTTTTCCTGGTTCGATCGGTGCTGCGAAGTATTCTTCAAGGTGTCTCTCAACTGCGATGTCCTTTTCGGCTTCAACTGAATGTCTCGGCCTAATCATCGACCTTGCATTTCAGTTTACCCTGCTAATAACCGGCGTTATGTTTGTGAGCTGAAGACAAAGGCGGTGTATGGAAAGAGCCTCTCGCTCGAACGCCCCCAGATGGTTTCCAGCCTAGTATTTCATTCAATAGCAATCAGAATGACGGTGCTTCGTTCCCCTGTGCCTTTCCAAACATCTTGGGCGATCTGTACTGGTTTTGTACTCAGAGACCTTTTGACACCACCCGCAAAGGTCCCCTACTCGATGCAGGATCTTGGTGCTAGTAGTGCCACCCGATACTACTTGGATCCTACTGACGGGTCGCTAGTCTATTAAAATTTTTTCGTTAGGCGGGATGCGGAGACCTTGGTGGACTGTGATGTCAAGCACGTTGTCTATGAATGGACTCCTCAGATCGTGGCATGTCACCTCTATCAGCCTGCTGACATCGTAAGTGTGTTCTAGTCCAGAAAGATGCTTGTAGGGTATTTCTAGCAGTATTGAAGGTACAATTTGTTCCAGGCTGTGTTCTTTGCGTTCAAGTGCCGATGCTGGTAAGAATAGAGGAATGTGGACCTTGTAATTGTCAGCAACCTGGAACTTGGTCTGCGGCACTTTGTAAATAGCGAGTAGAGGTCCTCTGCTTCGTGTTAGTGTTGAATAACAATGGCGTACATCGATTTTAGTTGTTGGTGGTCGATGGGCTGGAAGATGATGTGTCTCTTCACCAGCATTGCCAGTCCTCGGTACGCTGCTGGTCCTTTCAACCGTCCATACGACGTTCTTTCTGCAGGTAGGTGTGGTAATTTGGCAATGTGGGACCTTCAGTTAGCCTTGGGTTAACCTCGCTGATAAATACCACATTCACATCATGCTTTCCCCAAGCACGCTCCCATACCACAGTGATGTGGCGCCGTGTAAATTAATGCTAAAGACTTAATTGCAAAGATAACAAGGTTTATATTTGAAAAAAAAAACAGTTGTTTCATACGCAAAATAATGTCAACATTGCAGACAAAAAATCTGTCTAACAGTCATATGTACATAGTTCTTAATTTTTGGAAGTGTGTGAAATTTTATAAATCTCGCTAACAGTTATATGTACAAGAGACGGTTAGCAAGAATATTTATTGCCTTGTTGTGCAGATATGCCAAACACAAATGTCGATTATCTTCTAAACGGTAGAAGATACAGAAACGACTGTTAGAGAGAACTTGTTCAAAAAAAAAAGAGGATCCTGATGGTATGGTCAGTGTAGATAGGTCCGTTTGACAGATAGGTCTGTTAGCAAGAACTGGGACGATATGAGCACACTTATAGGTAGGTTAACAAGTATTACTCTGCTGTTTATAAACCAGCCTCGCATAATTACAAACTTTAAATTATAATGCATACCGGATGTAAGGGACGGCGTACCAAAAACTGATAGGGGTTGCACAGTCAACGAAGAACTGAACAACGTTTTCAACTTACAGGAAACGAAAATAATTAACGCTTTTCCATACAAATTGTCTAATCGTGGGGTCATTTTGTATGGGAAAGCCATTTTTTTTCATTTCCTGAAAGAATTTCCTGGTGAAATTTGTTCAGTTACGCTGACTGGTACGCTGTCCCTTATTTACTTTATAATTACGTTGAAAATTTAAATACACAAATATGAAGAGAGCTAGCGGAATCTCTTATTTGCATACGACTCTACATGCTTCCTGTATAAGTCTGTAGCTATTCCTTGTTGACTGGTCTGAGCCGTTTCTAAAACAAAATAAATAATACTTTGATAAGAAACTTTTTCCTTTGATATTCAAGATTTAATTATATCTTTTGGTATTTGAATATTCTATTTTAATAATTCTGCTGGTATTAATTTCGTTGTACCTTCATTAAATGCACAGATTCTATATTGTAAAATTTTACTGGGGTTTGTGATTAAATTACTAACATATTGATAAAGCAAATTTTACTGGGGTTGTAGAATTTAAACAGACAAGCCACATACATTTTGTGGGAAAATGTGGTGGTATTTAATATCAACTCTGTAGGCTGGTAATTATAAGAAATGGATATTAAAAATTGCGGTTAATAATAGACATGTTCCACTAAAGTTGGTATCGCTAATTAAATATTAACTTTATTAGTTCGTCTAATAGTATTGATCTTCTTGTTTATGTTGTTTATCGTTCTCTCTATTGCTTTATGTTAATATTGTTTGCTGTCGAATTTTAACCGCATTAGTCGTACCGTAGACGTAGAGCTACCGTATACGTTTCTGTATTCTTAATAAAAATATTTTATTTATATTTAAATCTCAACATAGGATTGTGCCTACCTTAGTACGAAATGGGTAGGTACATATTCTGATTAAAATGTGGGTGTATCTATGATCTCTCTGTCTTCATCTTGTAGATAAACAATCAGATAAGATTGCAGATAGAAACATACAGTTTCCCTGTACAATTCAAATCCAGGTTCAGGATATGTTGCCTTATGAAGTGCTCTACTCCATTTAATCTTCCGGTCGTTATGTTACCGGTCGTCTACCCCTCAACCTTTTCAACTTGAATATAAGTTTTAATTAAATTGTGTGTGACCTTTAAAGGTTGTCCTTGTTACCTTGTTGTTTCTATTTGAAAGGAAAATCTTTCATGCTGGGCTGGGAACAACGCAGCGATAGAAAAACTTAAAATCTGCCAGCTGTCTCTCCTCCCGATTATGCTCTAAAAATCAGACAAGTGATTCGAGGGTTTCGTGAATCAACAAATTCGAAACACATCATGCGAATTTATTTCGGTAAAGTGTCTGGCGATATAGCAGTATCAGCGCATATCCTGTGCTGCAGGCCCGGCGGCAGTCGGTCCAGCGGTCACGGGGTGACCCTGACACGCCGGCTGCCTCGCAGCGGCGGTCGCGTGGCCCATCGATCGCAACCACCCACTCACATCACATCACACCACCCTCGCATCGCGCCATATAACCACCATACGTAGCGCGACACGTAAACACTACGGGATCATTATTTTATTTGGATAATCGTTTTCAAACGACAATTGGGGATTGAACAGCTTTTAATTTAAAGAAGCAGTTTTTAGCTCTGGTAGAAAGCTGGAAACTTATACAAAATTCGTAGACGTTACATTCTTTCATGAGTAGTTTTCTCCCTTAGCACAGAATTAAGAACTACTATTTGCATTTTCGTACGCTGATGTTAAGAATATTTTATTTGGCTAGTTTTAATGCACCTGTTATTATTGCAAAGTTGTCGCTTCATCAAGCAACCAGGCTGGGAGTTATCTGAAATAGCACCAGCAACAGCTCAGTGGCCACAAAGCGAGGTGTTTCATATTCATAGCGCCGCGATCATTCAGTCGGAAAGCTCTCGTTTTAAAACTGATGAATTAATCATAATAGTTGGATTCGCGGCGATCGCGTATAGGTTATATTCTTCCTGTTGTAGTAAACCATGTACTCTAGAGGATATTTTTAGCAGCAGATGTGGCGTCAAGGTTAAAACGGCGGATTACCGCGTTCGTCGACTCCATGATTCAGACCGCAGTTGCATTGATGCACCGGACAATGCATTCGAGACAATGATTAGATAAGCAATACTACAATGTTATTTACGCATTTGGTATTCAAGGTAGTTGGTTGCTGGGATAAACAAATAAGTACCTACCTCTAATTCAAAATCGTTTCTGGAAACTGAAGGGTATTTTTCTTCCTTATCTTGTCTTAACAAAGAGAACAAGAGGTTTTATACGCCAGGTCTTTGTCAGATCATAGACGTTGTAGTGCGAATGGTTCATTGTTTATATGTTTTATCAAGGCGATTCACGCGCTATTTTCGACATGAACTTTACTCGCAACGACGAACGCGCAAAACTCGATCGCTACCCGTGCGTTTAAAACTTTTGACGACACCCTTATATCTCATAATCATAATATCCTTTCCAATCGGTGAAGGCAGATCGGCCTTTACGTAAGGTATGCACGAGAACAAAGACAGCTGTTATATTTCATGTTCCTTAAAAATCGCTCAGATAGTCATGTAATGATTAATGATGTACAGAGTACAAACCTACAGAAAGGACCTGTCCAAGAGGCTTTCCTCTCTGTAAATGTAGTTATGTATGACTGGACTCTACATTTATACAATAAAACAGAAGCATTTTTTTCTCAGCAGAGTAAAATCGTTATTCAGCGTAGGTACTCAAAAACATCTAGGAAGGTAGCTGCGACAGATGCAATTACTATAGATTTCGGATACATTTTCTTTTGTTTTCCTTTGGAATATGGCCTCTGTCGCAGCCTGTGATCGCAACTACGAGTACCATCTTAGATTGTACAGAGTATAGCTACTGACCTAACCTAACCTAGGTATCAGCAGCATTATGGAATTTGTCCTTAATAGCCTTTGTCCTTTATTCTTATTTATGAAGCTAAAGTGCATCCTGAGATAATAATTCTCTCCAACAAACAGCGTGTTGTAATTAGCGATTGTAATAACTTGTTCTTACGTACATAGAGCCGGTTATTGTATCACAACTACGTTATTTACTAGGTAAATATACGTGTGGTATTATGCATTTATCACATGAAACTTTGCACTGTTGTAGTATTTCATTATGATAGTAACGCTCAATATATTTTTGTACACTACAGCACATTTTGCTAATTTGGAAAACTGCATTAAATTATTTGCATCAATTCTCAAAAACTTTGAGGTAAAGGGTCATGTTATCAATGATAGGATAATAAAAAAATCTCCTTAGACCAACGTTTTCGTTGTGAAAAACTATCTTCAATTTATGATCACAATTACAACGCACGTAAACGACACTAAATCGTAGGTACTAAGAATTTTTATAAAAACGGCAAAGAGAAATGATATTTATTTAGTGTGTTTTATGAAGGTCTCTGTCTTCATTAAATTATGGGATTGTGACGCGGTACTAACGGTCGCGTGACTCGCCGCAGTGCTGCCGATAAATGGCTTCCCCGGCTCGATACTATGCACCACTAACCTATTACTTACTCATCTCCTATTACTATATAAATGCTGTTGTGTAATATCTAAGATTAGTTTTGTAAATAAATCCTAATGAGACTTTTACTGGTTTTAGCTCGTGAAAATAAAACATTTTTCTGAATCAAAATGTGTTACTTCCGGAGTTATCCAGTGGTAGATTTTGTTTTTATAGCTTTACGAACTGTTTATGAAAATAAAAATCGGTTAAAAAACCTACCTTCAAAAGATGGCTGCTAAGCTAACGCAGCTGCTCCTGTTTAACCTATTTTCGTTTTCATAAAGAGTTTGTAAAGCTATAAAAACAAAATCGACCACTTGTATGTTTGTCGTTTCGTGTAGCCTACCTATTTAGCTTAATTTATCTTTTGACTGTTTGAACAGTCAGGCTTGGTCAGCAATTTAAGCAAGCACTTAATTTAAGTAGTTACTTAGAGTATCATCATTCACCACGAAGGCAGAAGTACTTAGGTACCTACTCAAAATGACCCACTCAAAAAGGCAAGTGTTTATCCAAGCCTCTATCCATCATTACTTTTATAAAGCTACTCGCTTACAAGCTGCCTACTTATTATACTTAGTCTTTGTCCCTGCATACTAATGTTGCAATGATGAGAAATTAGGGATGCCTGCATGCATGAGCAGCGACTACCTGATCAGATTAACCCTCTTTGCTTTAAATGCAGTAAGGTAAGTAAAGCCTTTGTATAATATCCCGTTGGTTTAGATTTTTTTGTGTATCTAGTCCGTTGAAAAAAAGTACTTCATTAGTCTTCTTCTTCTTCTTAACGGTCCACAGATTCATTAGTCATTCCTCGTTATCATTACAGTATTATTTTTATGTAGAGCTATTCACATAAAATATTCATTATTTAATGCTTGTTGAGAGAAAACAAAGTTTCTAATAGACAAAACAATGTCATTACCTACTTTTCGATGCTATGCGAGTTCGCAGTTTTGAGCTTAGACTTTGGATTTTTACATGAAACTCTGACATTGATATGACTTGCTCTTTAGTGATCAATATAGCAGTCGATTTTTAAGTTAGAATGTCAATGACAAACAGTACGTCAATGAAATCCATATTCATTTCAATCTGTGTGGTTTTTATATATAAAAATAAAACATCAAGTTTCCAATAAAAGGTCGATCAATAGTATGCTTCCTGCCGTTCCGGAATGTTGTGAAGAAAAGCTTGAAACTCCTAAATAGCACGTCGGAATCGGAACCCTTTTTTATGGATAATGACGGTTCAAAATAAAACCAGTTTGGGTAAAAGCAGATTCATCATAACAGGTATAAAATAAGTAGATATTGTTTTGTATACTAATAGTGTAATAGTGTTACATATTTATTAGTATTTCCTTATAAAAGACATCAACGGGTGCGTTCGGCTACAGCGTAGCAAAATGATACGTAGTAAAATTGCGGTACACTAAATGGATCCTTTTTGTGGTTATTTTGTTAGATATCCGTTTGTTCCTCTATAAAAATGTGTTTATGCATTAAAGACTTTTCCAAATGCATCCAAATAGGTGGCCAAAGTTTATTAGCAACTAACTGAATCTCATAAAATATCGCTCTTTCTAGAAAACTAAACAAAAACTTGGTAAGGTCTAGCTAGATGAAGTGGCTTTTGTCCTCCATTGGTCCGTATTTATAGTAATGAAGAATATAAAAGCACAATATCGATCAAGGGGCGATTATGCTGTTATGTGCGACGAAGGCTCGATCATGTGATGGTTTCTCTCATGAAATATGAATGCGAAGGCTAGAGCGGTCAATAGGGGCTTACACTACACGTGCGTGGGAATACTGAGGAAATTGCCAGCTACGTACTGACTGCAACGTGACGGTGATTCTAGCAACTTCTCAGAATAGCTTCTCTACTTTTTATTTATACGTTCTCTACTTCCGTTTTATTCATGAGACTTAAGCGAAGAATTTCAGCGTAGCGTTTCTTTATCATAGAAAATAGTTTTGTAAGTAAAAAAAATTAAAATGCATTCTAGCTATAGATAGACTTTGTTTATTCAAGAGACGAAAGAAAATTTAGCTTTGCTTGCTTATAGAAAAAGTTTCAATGATAACTACCGGACCGATTTCAAAATTCTTTCTCCAAAGACGTTTACCTCGAGTAACATACTACTACTTTTTATCGCGGGATAATATCTGATTAGGAAACTATTATGCCGCGGGGGCAGCGGGTAAAACTGCGATGCATAAATCTAGATAATATTTAGCTATCACACACGCCATTTGTGAAAAAAGGACAGTTTCGAAGCCGATTTATTACACCGATCCCTCTCGTGTTCGACACTAATAATTTTGTATCTAACGTAATTTTTCTTTTCTTTCTAGATTCCTATGGCGCTACGCTCACGCTATGGTCCGGTCTAAGCGATGGGGCCGTCATAATCTGACGGTGGCTGACCTTTTTACACAGCGCGCTCTGAAACAGCCTGACGCGCCATGCTTCATCGTGGTCGGTGACAGGACTTGGACCTTCCGGGAGGTAAGAGCTGCTCATCATCAGAGGATCTAACATAATCTGACGGTGGCTGATTTTACACAGCGCGCTCTAAAACAGCCTGACGCGCCATGTTTCAACGTAGTTGGCGACAGGACTTGGACCTTCCGGGAGGTAAGAGCTGCTCATCATCAGATGATCTGACATAATCTGATGATAGCTGATTTTACACAGCGCGCTCTAAAACAGCCTGACGCGTCATGTTTCAACGTAGTTGGCGACAGGACTTGGACCTTCCGGGAGGTAAGAGCTGCTCATCATCAGATGATCTGACATAATCTGACGGTGGCTGATTTTACACAGCGCGCTCTAAAACAGCCTGACGCGCCATGTTTCAACGTAGTTGGCGACAGGACTTGGACCTTCCGGGAGGTAAGAGCTGCTCATCATCAGATGATCTGACATAATCTGATGGTAGCTGATTTTACACAGCGCGCTCTAAAACAGCCTGACGCGCCATGTTTCAACGTAGTTGGCGACAGGACTTGGACCTTCCGGGAGGTAAGAGCTGCTCATCATCAGAGGATCTAACATAATCTGACGGTGGCTGATTTTACACAGCGCGCTCTAAACAGCCTGACGCGCCATGTTTCAACGTAGTTGGCGACAGGACTTGGACCTTCCGGGAGGTAAGAGCTGCTCATCATCAGATGATCTGACATAATCTGATGGTAGCTGACCTTTATACACAGCGCGGTCTGAAACAGCCTGACGCGCCATGTTTCATCGTGGAAACCATTGGTGGAAATAAAAGTAATTACCTACCTCTTTATGTTGGTAAAAATAATAGTTTTAGATGTTTTAGATAGAAAAAACTCATACAGGTGTTTGAACAAGTATACGATTTTAATGATAGAGGTTAATGTATAATGCAAAATAATAATAAATTATATAAATATAGGTAATGTTTTGATTGTAATTTCCGATAATACTTAAATGGGTAGATAAATATGATTTTAAAATAAACACAGACATCTATTTGGAATCAGATAGATTAAATCAAGATTATCAATATTATGGTCTAAATTTTAATGTATAACCGACGATCCTTATCGACCCCAAGAACTCATGCGATTAATCCATCCAACGTCCTGTATCGACCCGACCATAGGTTCTTCAGTTTTGCGTCAGGGAATTAAACCAAAAATAAAATGTAGTTTGGTCGAAACATTAGTTTATAACATGATCAACTTTTACCCCTGGTAGAGTACCTACCCTAAGGATAACAACAACACATCCTACCTAACGAATAACTTTAAATCCTAACACGCATCAAATCTTCCAGATGGCGGAGAAGTCGAACCAAGTGTCCCGCGTGATGCAAGAGCACCTCGGCCTGAAACGCGGCGACGTGGTCTGCGTGTTTATGCCCAACTGCGCGGAATTTGTGTGGACCTGGCTGGGCATGGCCAAGCTAGGAGCTGTTTCTGCGCTCATCAACAGCAACCTGCGGCACAAACCCCTGCTGCACTGCATTCAAGTTGCTAAAGCTAAGGCGATTGTGTACTCCGAACAGCTGGCTAGTGGTAAGCATCTGCTAAGCAGGGATCCATCACATCAAGCTCTTGCTGCTTTGCATCCAGCTAATGCTATAGCTCCCAAGATCTGGCCACCGGTGAGCAAATTCTTCTATTGCGTAGACTGGAGGCAGAGATTGTAAACCACCTAATAAGCTTCCTCTTTTCTCGAGTGGCATGTGAAACCGACAAACGACCTGATGAACCTTGATAGTTTTGAACTGCCTAATGGGCCTCAAGTATCATAAACTCTGTTGCCAAGTTGTTAACTGGGTCAAAGTGCATACTAATATTTAGTCTTGAATTTAATAACGTGAATAAAATGGATTCTTTGAATGTTATTACAACAATGACAATAGACAATGGCCTGTTTACATTAATCGCTCTAGTAACTAAAGATGCTATACAGTGTGTTAATTTAATTGCGTGCCATAGCTTAAGGGGTGTTTCAGTAACGTATAAGGAGCCCATAAAAAAAAACAACTCAAAAAATCAAATAACCAAAAACCGGTATTTATTATCATTCCAAGAGCTGCGTCTACCTCTCGTGCTATAACCGAGCGCGCGCGAGTCGCTATTATTGGTCGATGCGACTAGCGCGTCGCGCAGTAGGTATTGTTATAGCACGAGAGGTAGGCGCAGCTCTGGGAATCATCATAAATACCTACCGACTTTTGTTTTATGTTTTTTTAATTGTTTTTTTTTTAAATATTTTTATAGGCTCCTTTTACGTTACTTAAACACACTCTAAGCTATGGCACGCAATTAAATTAACACCCTGTAAACTGTAGTATTCTCATGATTATTTTTCGCTCTATCAACTTATTTCAAAACATCCTTGCTATGCAAGGTGCAAATAAAATATTGTCAAATGACAGTTTATTTAGATGATGCCCTAAAATACTGTTATAATGTTTGTTCATATCATTATTCTTGACCAGACCAGTAGAAACCGAGACAGAGTCGATGGGGCCGGTCCTTACAAGACACTACTCATAAGGGTAAAACGATAGAAAGTAGGTAAATCGCATACCAATTCAAACGAAAAAGAAACAATATAATTTGGGAAAAATTAAGGAGTCCGGTCAGAAAAACTTTATCAATAACTTAACAAGCATTTTTTTCTTGCAGCTATCGAGGAGATCCGCGGCCAAATATCGGAAGAGCTCAAGCTGTTCCAGCTGTACGGCCAATGTGCACCAGGTGTCATCGACCTGGCAGCCGCCATGGAGAAGCATCCACCAGAGTATCCCCTGGTCACCGACAAGCCTGGCTACAAGGACACTCTCCTGTATATTTACACTTCTGGAACTACAGGCATGCCTAAGGCTGCTGTAATGCCTAACTCAAAGTAAGTATACTCAATTTAGTCCGATTTCGATACCATCTTATCGGCGCCCTAATTATGGGCTCAAGCAGCCCGATTTGCTAAAGTATTTTCCTTGAGTATGTTTCAGATGATTTTTATCTTAACTCGGTATAATGATGAAGGTGAAATGAAGTCGACAATATTTTTATTGTCACAATTTATTTATTTTTGTTTGTGCAGACAGCTTTTATCACAGTGTTTCAAAGTTCTTGACACAATATTTATTAATTGTTGTTTGTGCAGTCAGCTTTTATCAATGTGTTTCAAAGTTCAACACCCATTGAGGTGTTGACTTGATATGCCTTTATCAGACAGCAGCTTTTTGCGTTGTTTTTAAATACCTATATTACAGACATGTCAACATTCATTGTACCTAAGTACATAAACAACAAAGCGTTCTTTCTAATAATACCCTGCTATTTACCAAGGGTCATAAGATCGTGGCGCCATTTAATCTAGGACATTGTTAAAAGTCGTTTATCAGTGTTCTAAAATTTCGACACTAGAAAACGAGGGCTGTAGTTTAAAAAAATAGAACAATGTTAATTGAACAATGCCACGATACTTTGAAAGAAAGAATCTATTTATCTTATTTTATTACTGATATAAAACTTTATTCAATTCAAGTCTATTAAGACATTTGACATTATAATATAATAAACAAAAATCTCTACTGTAAAGTTATACATATACATACGAGAGTTTCGGTAGCTCGTTTTTAAAACTTACTTTATTTTCCAAAACATATCATGATGTCAAGTAACAACGTGAACATGTTTTACGATCGATACTGGACTGGCTGTTTAAAATTAATTTTAGCCGGTTCCTATCGCCTGTCCCTAAAAGATGAAATTTTGTATCAAGGCACCAGTACTAATAGTGTCCATCTGTCTCCAGATACCTTCTCGTAGTAGTAGCCACGGTCCACATGCTGGGCCTGAAGTCTTCAGACCGCATGTACAACTCGCTACCATTGTACCACACGGCGGGCGGTGTGGTGGGCACCGGCGCGGCGCTGGTCGACGGGATCCCCTCGGTGCTGCGGGCCAAGTTCTCCGCCTCCAACTACTGGACCGACTGCATCAAGCATGACGCCACGGTAAGCTGGGTGTGAAGTGTTTACAACCCGCTACCACTGTAGCACACGGCCGCAACCATAACGCAGCAATGCTCCTGTAGCTCAAATTAACTGAACTGCTGAACTGTGACATTTTAATCGGCTCGGCATCCGAATGGACGGCTTG
Source organism: Scrobipalpa atriplicella (assembly GCA_029255725.1). Taxonomy (NCBI): domain Eukaryota; kingdom Metazoa; phylum Arthropoda; class Insecta; order Lepidoptera; family Gelechiidae; genus Scrobipalpa; species Scrobipalpa atriplicella. The sequence goes on along the minus strand of JARACY010001717.1, from coordinate 32,285 downwards.
CTCTTTTTGAACAGTTCGCTAGTTCCTATGAGCTAATAATACTTCAAAAAGCGTTCGCTCTAAAATACCATTTCGTCGCTTCAGACAGAACAGATAGATTTTTTAAATGTTTTATTTTCTATCTTTTACCTTCTAAGGTACGTCTAGGTGACGTCTACGTGACACAAGTATGTTAAAGATTTCCGTAGACAGGTGCAGTTTATAGACTGCAATTATTCTAACTATGCATGTCTGACTAGTTAGTTGCATCACGATGTACTGTTCACGAACAAAGTCGGATTAAATAAATAGGTTTCTAGGTAATCCGGTTTACCGCATCGATTGACCATCAAATGATCTTTTCTTGGAGTAGAAATAGCTAAATGGTGGCTATCATTACCTTGGAGCTCATTAAATTATCAACCTCTGACCCCAGAGTAGACCAAAAAATCTATTGAATGATATCCTGGTCACGGCACCAAATTGTACTGTACCTACCTATACCTAACCTACCTGTTCTACCTATGAGGCATGTGTAATATGAGGGTGTATATTTTACTGTACGTTCTAACTCCGACTTCAAAGTTGTCATTGTCAATTACATAATGATGAATATAGATGTGATGAGTCCCTTATAGGATCACACGACAGTCGTGATTGCTTCTGAATGTGTAATGGCGATACAAGAATACTATAAGGTTCGCTAATACGTAGGTACTAGACACGAATGCTTATGTAAAGCAAACAAAGCTAAATTTAGCTTACTTATTCAGAACTGATGAAAAGGAAAAAAACCGGGGAAAGAGAACATAAAAACTGATAGTTTCTTCCTGTGCTGTATGGGTGCTGGTCTTTCTCGCATAGTTTTTTGGAAATCTAATGTAGAAAGTTACTGTATGATTTTTTTCTGTATATTCCAAATTACCTCAATACTGCTTCATAAATTTCTTCATACACACCTCCACACTTAGGATATGTAGGTCGACGACTCTCCTTTTTCAATAGTTCTTTACCTTGTCTTCAGGTAGCGCAATACATCGGCGAGATGTGCCGCTACCTGTTAGCGCAGCCGGCGCGGCCCACCGACGCGCAGCACCGCGTGCGCATCATGGTCGGCAATGGCATGCGGCCAGCCATCTGGCAGCAGATCGTCGACAGGTAAAAATACGCTGTGATACCTTAATACTAAAGCTTTAGACTAATCTGAGAAAGTTTTCGAAACTAGGCGAAAAACAAACTAGGAAACGGAAAACCCGTCGGCACATGCTGCAGAAATTGGCAGTTCAGTCCGCACAAAACTCAATCTGCAATTAGTGATCTTAAACCGCGTGCGGCACGCCGGATCGCCCGGCAGCCTCAAGAGAACCGTCTATTTAAAGCTCCAGTTATTTGCCAGTTACTTCCACGGGAATAAAAAAAAATACGAAGTCGAAAATACTGAGGCAGCAGTAGTTCTAAAAACAAATTATCATGATTTACTTACAAATCTAATTCAGTTCAAGCCTGATCTAAATACAGAAAGAATGAAATCATTTCGTCACTTTATTGTTTTTCAATTTCCGTTTTGAATACAATGGCCATAGAAACACAACGACTCATCATTGGCCCAGAGAGAGCTAAAATAACAATCCCTGTTGAATTCCATGAATTCTAAAATATTCTTAAAGTATTTGTTTGTTTTAGGTTCAAAGTGGCCCAGATAAACGAAATATATGGTGCGACGGAGGGCAACGCAAATATCAGTAAGTATAATTATTACTGTATGTTTATTACTATTGTTTGGAAGATTAGACTGAGCGTTTATTGCTATAAGTTACTGATATCGATTTTTATGGTCGACGACCGCTGACCTAAGTGACCTGGCTGTTGGTAAACAGTTGCTTATCTATGCATTTTTAATTATGTCGTCGCCAAGTCGACTTACAACGACCCTAATTTAAGTTTAAATTTAAAATTACTTGCTTAAAAAAAATTGAGTTCAACCAAATAAAAAGTCTAAAGCAAGTAATAAGTACTACGGACTCCATTTTCGGCAATGGATAAGTCGCATAGAAGTTATGTGTAAGTCGCATAGAAGGATCAGGCTTCCAATGAAATCGTATATTATTACTTATTGTATGTATTCAGCTCGCAAATCCATTATGCTAAAATGGTGTGAACAATAATCGGAGGCCCAGATCTTACAGTGGCTTTTCTATTTTCAGTAAACGTGGACAACACGGTGGGCGCGGTGGGTTTCCTACCGAAGCTGGTGCCCACGGCGCTGCATCCCATCGCGCTGGTGAAGTCTGACGAGCAGGGCAACCTGGTGCGGGGTCCAGACGGGTACTGCATCCGCTGCCAGCCCAGTGAGTACCGATAGCTATTGTTTAGCTGGTTCCACCCAGTAAGATTACGTATTAACCAATGTCCATTATTGAGCTGATGCTCTCCAGCCAAAAAGTCCGGTATTCTTTCATGCTGGACTGGGAGCGATAAATAAAAATAGAATGTCCCAGCTGCCCTTCCTCCGGGGCATGCTGTAGAAGTCAGCAAAAGGAATTCGAGGGTTACAGTGTATTGTAATTCAGGCGATGGGCTGGCAACCTGTCACTACAGCGATACTACAATCTAAAATTGCCCTAAATGTCAGACGTGGCAAAGACGCCTTTTGCGAGGCGTTCTATGCTCTGCCTACTCCGTAAGAGATAAAGGCGTGACTTTATGTACCTATGTACCCATTATGTACCGATAGCTATTCCAAGTTCAGGCAGGGTTTTCCTTTTTTTATAATAAAACAATCTTTTTGTGTTTTACAGACGAACCTGGCATGTTCATCGGACTGATTGCGCAGGGCAACGCGTCGAGAGAATATTACGGATATGTAGATAAGGTAAAATATTCGAGTATAATACCCATTAGGCCCATTACACACTGAAATATCTCTATTACGCACGACATTTCCCTTTCATGCATATTTATTCCATATTATTCAATGCTTAAACCTTTTTGACCTGTGATACAACATGGTTAGTTCGGTTACTATAGTGTTTATCAACAATCGATATCAATGCAATAGAGTCATTAGGTTAGTATGCTAACCTAACCAGTCCATCACACTCATTCACTATTTTGCATACACCGACCAATGACCTGAATCAAAACATTTTTAAATCGCTAGATTTTTATTTTATTAACCTATAATATAAAAGATCTACGCTGGGATCAATTCCTACTTCTGTTCTTTTTATTTTCGGTTTAGCTCTGTAAATGATGATGATGAGATCTACTCAATATGAAAGAAATTGCAGTATTTTGGTCTAACATAATTCACATTTCTCCAGACGGACAGCAACAAGAAGATGATGCGCGACATATTCTGCAAAGGAGACGCGGCCTTCGTCAGCGGAGACATTCTAGTAGCTGATGAACTGGGCTACCTGTTCTTCCGAGACCGCACTGGAGACACATACAAGTGGAAGGGCGAGAACGTCGCTACTGCTGAGGTGGAAGATGCCATGAGTCCAGCTCTCGACCAGAAAGCCTGCGTTGTCTATGGAGTTTCGGTAAGTACTTTGTAAAAAAAGCCTCATACTTGTGGCTGTTGAGCTGGGTTTCCTGTTCTTCCGAGACTGGAAATATGTACCTACAAGTGAAAGGGGCAGAATGTAGCCATGGCTGAGGTGGAGGATGCAAAGTCCGGTGCTTGACTAGGCCTGCGTTGTCTATGGAGTTTCGGTAAGTTCTTGATAGAAAAGCCTTATGATTGTAGCTGATGAGCTTGGCTCCATTAGTTCTTCCCGAGATCGCACTGGAGACACCTACAAGTGGAAGGGAGAGAATGTGGCCACGGCTGAGGTGGAGGATGCTATGAGTCCAGCTCTCAACCAGAAAGCCTGCGTTGTCTATGGAGTTCTGAACCAATGAAATTAACAAAAAAGTGTATTTGTCGAATTCAAAATCCTAATCGTTATAATTTTATTCCAGATCCCGCAGACCGAAGGCCGCGCGGGCATGGCGGCCATAGCGGACCCTGGTCGCGCGCTCGACCTCAACAAACTAGCGCGAGACCTCGACGACTCGCTGCCTTCATACGCGCGCCCGCTCTTCTTGCGCATACTGAATGACATCGACATCACTGGTAAGTAGACATTCTTCTACGATAATTCACTATATGGCAGACAACTGAATGGACCCTGGCCGGGCGCTGGACCCGAAAATATGGTGCGAGACCCAACAAAATGTTCAAATAGTGAAAATCATTTTCTAATGTGAATGAATGGAGATGGGGAGGCGCCAGGAGTATATACCGATCACACATTGGCCCTTCACATATCGTGAAATGTATGAATGGCGGAATGACCAAGTCAGAACGATAGGAATCAACCTCATTCCCACAAGAAAACACAACACTCACTACCAAACCCATGGTCATAGTTCTATCCTGTTAACCGATGACTTATGTTGCAGCTACATTCAAGCTGAAGAAGCTGCAGTACCAGAAGGAAGGCTTCGACCCCGACGTGATCAAGGATCCGCTGTACTTCCGTCAGGGCGCGCAGTTCGTGCCCGTCACCTCGCAGCTCTGCGCCGACATCTGCGCCGGCAAGGTCAAGCTGTAAACGACATCTAGCGGATAATAGAAACATTAGAGTAAGAAACTGTTTAGAAATAAAGCTGTTAACAACTTCGCTGTGATAGCAACAATAGTTACTGCAGCATGCGGCGCCATAGGTGCTTTCTCAGCGTTGTAATATGAAGCTTTATATCTATACGGTTTTAAATTCTTGTCTGAAGGGAGACTGTGCAGTCAATAGAGTAGTCGCCTACTATTAAGACATCTAAACCTGTGAGGAAACTACCCTATTGCGTAGTGATCTTGAAAAACAGTGGGTGTAATTTAATAGTCGAATATCAAACTGACGTGTGCTAAAAGTGGAGAAGGATTAGTTTTGCAAAGCACTTGGTGTCTCATAAAAATAATTATGATAATCGCTCACAGAGCAGCTTTGGCAAGCTGTTGGTGAGTAGCGCCACCACAGACCCGATGTACTTCAGGGTGAACCCTGAGTGGGGAGCCCGCCTCTGTGTTGCTATTCTAGCCCATGCCGCAACCCTGTGCAGAAAGCTGTGGATACCGCTCGTCACCCTCTATATCGATAGTTTTTTATTTTTGTTTTTTTTTATTTTTGTTATGGCACTAGAGTAACTTTGTGCCATTAAAATTTAGTGTATGTATGTTTATGAAACATTGTACTTAACCTAACTTTCCCAACTTTCCTTGTCTTTTCCCATTCCTTTCCGCGTTTGTTTCCCTACCTTTTATCGATAGTTTTCGAGATTCTGCTATTTTAAGTTTAACAGCTGTCATACGATATGAAAATCTCTTCAAGACCTATCATTTCTCACTACACTCCAGTACCTACTCTAGGATCGATATTTTCCGAGATACGGCTATTTTAAGTTTGACAGCTGTCATACGATATGAAGATCTCTTCAAGACCTATCATTTCTCATTCTCACTACACTCCAGTACCTACTCTAGGATCGATATTTTCCGAGATACGGCCATTTTAAGTTTGACAGCTGCTGTCATCCGAAATGTAGATCTTTTCAAGACGCAATTAATGAATTTTGTCCCTACACGAACATATGTAGTGAGCTCAAAACCTTAGAATAAAAAAGTGGTTCATGTTGCTTACTTCCTCCAGTAGATCTAAACAAGCCGCGCTTAAGTACAACGTAGTATGGGTGCTGGTCATAATAATTATCATGTTTTTTGAATAATGGCCTAAGACGGTTTAAAATCTCTGACATCAGGGTTCATCGGGTCGATCGACTCCAAACCCACACGACAAGAGAGAGAGAGAGAGGGAATAGTATTTTTACACCGTGCTTTGTGGAACAATCTCGATTATATTTGGGCAATGTTACTGCACAGCTCTCTTTAGGAACAGGTAATAAAATATACCATATTTAGTATGGAAAGTGCATTGCTACCCTCTTTGCAGTAACTTAAAAATAAATCGGTAAAATAAATGGGTACCTGAAGACTTGGTATCATAGGTACTAAGTACCTGGACCAAATTCTTGGCTCACATTATAATACACACCCTACTAAACTAATTAAAATTTATAGACAAATTGCATTTTGTACATTAAATTCCTAGTGAAAATATAAATAATGAATGGGCCGGGGTTTCTGTAGAATGAGTTTTTTTTAGTTTATTTTATTTCTTAGAAGATTTACATATAATAATATTAAGCTTGTAGATATATTATTATAAAGATTTTGCAGCGGATTTAGTAATGATGCTTCTTTGAGTTTGAGAAAAAGGGAAGTTTTATGTACAAAATGCAATAATGCTGTTCAATTATTAGGTAGCAGTTTACGTTATAATACTAAATCTAATATAGGGATCGGGTTATGTTACAAGCTGAAGCGGTAGCGAGAGCGGGAGAGGGAGAGCACAGGGATGCTATAAGCGTTTGTAATATCTGGTAGGATTATCTCGCTGTGTTATAAGATGACGGTCTCAGACTTGTCTGTAAATGTGTAGCATAAATAATCGACGACATGTCAAATGTTGTGATAAAAACCTAGCTAGATGAATGAGCAGTACTAGGACTTGTTTTAATCCTCGATTAATGTCACTCCATTTCGAATATATTAAACGTAACTACGCAAAAAGGTTTATACAGGGAGTAACAGAAAGGACAACTGAACAACTTTCCCCAAGGAACATAGGTCGAAAAACGAATAAAGAATTGACATTAAAAAGCATCAGCACATCACACATCACATTTATTATGGGAAGTCAATTTCTATTTTTCGTTTTTCGACCTATCCTTGGGGAAAGTTGTTAAGTTTCATGGGCAGAATCACATCTATTCGGGTGCAACTACCCTTTCTGTTACACCCTGTATAACTAGGACATTAATCTAGGATTAAACTATTGTTGTGTAACTCCGCTGTGGTGGAGAGTCAATAACCAAATTTGTATTAATTGGTAGGGTTTATATTGTTAACTCGTATTTGAAGCATTTTGTATCGTCTTAGTCATTATTCTATTACAATCAATCGCTTACGATCATAATGCAGTTTTAGCGGATATTACACCTAAATCCTTTTATTAGTCCTATTAACATAATAACCACGTGATGCCCATACAAAGATACAAAAACATACATTTTAATATTACGTCAGATTTTACTATAGACAATTATAAAAATATTTCTATAAATTTTAAAATGATTGTAGGCAACATTCCACCATCTAGTCTCTTAAGAATTTTCTGTTCTTCAGCACTGTAATTAGGAAAATTTTGAGTTCCTATTTTAAGTCTATTTTATTTTAGGCACTGTTTATGGAAAGTTATAAAAAATATTACTTGCAAATAATGTAAAAAAAATATGAAGAGTTGCGAACAGGGGCCGAGGACTTTCCATATAGATTTTTGTGCCTTGTGATGAAAACCGCACTGTAGACTAGGTAAAAACTTAGAACGCTGTTGAATAATTGCTCCTAAAATTATAATGTAAGTTGTAAATAAATGCATGTAAAATGTACCATTGTGTTATTTCATTTTATAAACCTTACCAAGCTTACTAAAAATGTAGAGTACGAAACTTAAGTTTGTGGTATGCAACCTTTTAAATATCGCAGTTTAGCTGATTTTACATCAGATAAAATATTCTAGTCTTAAATAAATCAGTCACATGAGCCCCACGTTGGGCGCCAAAGTAATGAACGAAAAGCACACGGATATCGGCATAATTGCGATTTTTTCCAAGATAAGTTATTAATATAACATTAAAAAATTCTGCAAATGTTAGAGGGAATAGTTGTTCGGTTTTCTGTGGTTTTATAGCATGACCACTGACTAAAAAGACTGAAGAGAGAAAGACCGATGATAAAATATGAAAGGGGCTTATGGACCTCCTATAAGCCCTTATCTATGACAGTGTAATATTATCGTGATATTTTATTGAAAAGAATTTGACATGATAACAACAAAAAGATGCTGAGAGATCGCGTTCGCCAGAACCCGTGGTCAGAATCGCCAGTTGTCCAAAGACCCTGGTAAGTGGCACCTTAAGTTGCTGTATACGAAAAATACCATCTCAATTTAACTGATAAATTCTTTTGAATTCCTACACTCGAACATAATCGATGCATTTTCTAAGATTTCCTAAAATAGCAACTTCCTTCTGGTTCTAATTATTTAATACTTCCTACTCATGGATTTATATTATTAAACGCTACATCCTACTTAAGCTGCACCCACTTGCTTCCGAGGACAGCGACCTACAAAGAGTAGTTTTCACTACCTAATGAGTACGAGGACAGCTGTTTTCGATAATACGCAAATGATCCGCTGTCCACCAAACCAACCTATTTTCCGTAAAATGGTTTTGAGAGATGTGTCTATACTCAGCGGGATCGGCTTTTGCCGGCAGCATGTCTAGGAGCCTACCTCAAGACGCAGGACCGACTATTTACATGCACATTAAGACTTCACCGTTTGCCCAAATGGCAGGTTAATCCAATTCAAATCCGTAGTGCCCGTAGCGTAACATAGGTACTACAATACAACAAGCAACATGCTTAAAAAACACGCACATCAATCATTTCATGCATTACACCTTCGTAAATACCTACACATATGCCAAGTTTGTTAGCAATACCTAGGTATTTATATGTAGATGATACATTACTTTCCTAAAAAACAGCGAATTCCGGAAGCAAGTCAATTATAGAGTCGTGGATAACCGGTTTAGCGGAGTTCAGCGGTTAATATCATTCAACGGAGGTATCCTATTAAAGTTTGATGCCTAGACATATCAGGCATTGCAACTTGGGTAAGCGGCCGTTTTATCTGGATAGCATGTTATTAAAAATAATAGGTTTTATTGTACTGCTAGGTGCAGTGGTCAGTCAAGAGACTTACGATGCGTATTTCGGAAAACCAATAACGGACAACAGACGGAATTATTTGTCACAGGCTAATGCAACGGGGTAAGTAGGTATACTTAATCATCTTGATAGTTCTATCAGTTCTTCTCTATACAGTAGTGCCTAGGGAACGAAAGTTTGATTAGATATTTTTCTGTCGGGGATCCATGTGCCCAAAAATTTGATTTTCCATCAGTAGATTCGTTAGTAAACGAAAGTCAAGCAGCAATCAGCTGTTTCTGCGAATTGGACTATCGTTATCGTATCGGTGTATAAAAGTGAGATAGCAGACACAACTTAGCTACCAGCGAACCTATCAGTGGGGCCAACAAAACCCACCATGCTTAAATAAAAAGAACATTCCTATAAAAATCTCCAATTACTCTTCTTTTTAAGACCATGTACGATCCAAGTGCAACCATGCAAGAAAGAGGAAGGTCGACGAGTGGATGGGACCTGCTCCAACCCAAGGTACCCATCACGTGGTGGCACTGGTACTCCGCTGTTGAGGATGCTACCACCCAGGTTTGGACTTGGTGAGTTCAGAATAAACACGATCAAACTCATAGCCGCTACTAGGATTCCTTGTATCGGGGTGCCAAGAACGTAGACAGAAAGAACTACAAAAAACACCCAGAACCAAAATATAATATTTTAAATTAATCGTTATCTTCTCCACCAGGAATCAAACCCTGAAGTTGGCAGATACCCTGCCAAGGGTTGTCGTAAAAAAGCGCGTACGATCTCTCCGTTCACCCAAAATAAATATTTATGTCTAGGCGACTAAGTGCTGCTTAGCTGCGTTTTCTGAAGATGTATAGTTTTTTCTATCCTTTTAACGTAATGTAACTACCTAATAAAATAGAACATGGTCTGCTTTTTTCCCAGGGAACACTCTTCGCACTGCTAAAAACGGTTCCGACTTGCCTTCGACAAGGACAATCCGCACTAAGATCCTGACGGAAGGTTACGTTGAAGACCATCAGTTCAGCCTGCTTCTAACGCATGTTTTTGTGTTCTCTTTTGTTGACCACGTGGATTTATTGTATATCAGTAAGTGTTACTTACAAGATTCATTAAAGCCAAGAAAATAAAATCTAAATACCTAATAGTCAATCTGAAACACTAAAATCATATTGCCGCTGATCAAGATAGCTCTATTCTACTTCTTAAATGTCTTACGCCTTATTAGTCTGCAAAACTAAGACACCCAAAGATATCCTGTCGATGAAATAGTCAAAGAGAATAAAATTCCAGATGGATACGGTGTCTTAAGCGATTGCTGTGCTGGTAACACACCGAACCGGGCGAATCCTCGATGCATCTCCATCCCGGTGCCAGCTGACGACCCGGTGATGAGACGGACTGACATCCGCTGCATGAACTGCTCGCGATACATCACGTACCAGGAGATGAGGTGCATTCCTAACACTCTACCGGCCGAAAGAGTAAGTAGTAACAAAATTTGAAACCGTGAATAAGGGTGGGGCAATGTATTGGACGCCCACTTTAAAAGCAAATATCCAGTGACATATTCCAAAGAAACTTCTATCCAACGAAACCTAACTCTTTATTGCAAAGAGGGATGACGACTAATGAAAATAACCCTATTATAGGTAGTCACAGGGAATCAATATGATTTTTTCGTTTAAGAACCATTTATTATGTGTGGTGTTTCTCTTTCAGTACTCCAGAGTAACACCGTACTTAGACCTATCAGTGATATATGGGAATACTGATGAAAGGAACAAGCAAATTAGAGCAATCCAAGGTGGACTTCTCTTGGCAGTCGAAGGCAGCAATGGAAAAGAGAATCCTCCGAGCACTAGTCAGTGGTGTTTTCAGAATAGAAGGCCCAGAGAAAGTCCGTGCTATGGATTCGGTAAGTATTTAAATATTCTGGGATCATCATCTTCCTAGCCTTTTTCCCGTATTTCACTATTCTGGGATAGCATCAAATATACATTTTTATACCCAAAAACGTACGGTATGTGTCTGCCTGAAGATAAGAAGGCAGTCTCCGCAACTCAGATAACTCTATTCTCTTACCTACTAGATACGCATTCATAAACAGTTGTACAATTCACCTTTTTGTATTGTCTCGTGTAATAAATAAATACTACCGGAATAGGAACACTTCTAGCTTGGCAACAGGATAAAGTGCAGGGCCACCACTTCTCCAAGCTATGCACAACACCCTACCAACCATATTTAAAAAAAAAAACAGCTGTGCTTAGCTGAAGTTGTTCGACAGGTGACGACTTCAACGGCAATTCTTTAACCGGCATCCTAATGACCTCCCTGTGGTTCTTCCGGGAGCACAACCGCCTAGCTCGCGGCCTGGCCCGCGTCAACCCTTGCTGGACCGACGACCAGCTCTTCCAGGCCGCCCGGCAGATCAACATCGCGCAGTGGCAGTACATTCTGTACTACGAGATCATCAGCGCTTTGTTAGGTAACAATTAATGTTAATAAGTTTTATCTATTATGGCATTTTAAAACCGTCGTGTCTTCTCAAACGACGTTCTCCAGTTGAAATTAAGCGCTTATTTCGATGCATTCATCATGGTTGTTGTGAGACAGGGTCACTCTGCAACATTTTTTCACCCTAAATCCAGGGTAGACTCGTGCCCCTCAGTGGGGACGTAGGTATATGAGCTGATGCTGATGATGATGAAGACGAAATTTTCAATTATAGGCAGGGAGAACTCTATAAGAGCTGGCATCTTGTTTGAAACCTACGGCTACGTGAACGATTTCGACGATCGGCTCAAACCAGGCGTCTACCACGAATACGTCACTGGCTCTCGATGGTTCCACACCATGCAAGAAGGTCGCTTCGGGTAAATATGCAATTCATATCTACTTCCCTTTCGCTTGACAGAATTTTGTTATTTTTTTTTTCACATTACATGTGACTGCCGTTTGATTCCTTGGACTACTATTTTACGGGGCTGCTTATAGCAAATTTTCCTTTTTCACAGTCTGTACAGCAACAACGGGAAATACCTTGGAACCAGAACTAACGTAGATGACGCGTTTAGATCAGGCATCCTAGAAATGAACAACACGGAGGCTGACCTCACACAAGGAGCTTATAGGCAACCCGCAGGAAAGATTGACTGGAATATGGACTATGATGTAAGTCAGCATCTCCTAAAGTTGTAAGGTTCATTTAGGTTCCCTTCAACCATCGGACATCTAGATGCACCGAAGGATATCATCCATACCTAACCTAGTGGCTATTGCACCAATTCGGACAAAGCACTTCCAAAAACGCGAAAACTTGTAAATGGCTCTGTTCTAACTTACTGTATCTCCACTTACGAATGTATAATTAGCTGTAAGTTTTCCGAATAAAGAAAAATAAAATAAAATAAATAATAAATAAAATCTCTTTCACACAATGCGCACAGCAAAGGACTAGAACATACTACTTACTATCTGCGTCTTTGTTTTCGAATGAATTCAACCCTCAACTCTGCGAAGTTAAGATTTATTTATTTATCGTATGGTATTATTTTCTGCGAGGTCCAGAGGACAGTGCAGCAGCCGAGATAATAGGCTTCTTCTGGGTAAGCTCGCTTCATCGTCGACTCTGACTCTGTCACCCCTGAACTAGACTAGAACCAAGAGTACACCCAAGTCTAGTAAAAACAAGTGTTTTACAAAATGTTGATAGTATTTTTTTATGTAGTTCACAACACGAATCTTCGGGGAGCTCCAAAGAGGCTCTGACATAGCAGCTATAGACATGCAACGAGGTCGAGACGCTGGCTTCCCACCCTACAACGAATACAGGAAGATATGTGGCCTACCCTACGCCCAAGACTGGGATGACTTCAAGGATACTATCTGGCCTGATGTAAGTAAAAACTTAAACACCTATAACTCCGTAATTTCTTAAAAGCAAGAGAAGACAGACTTCTTCTCAAACTCACTCGTTCTCTGTGTTCTGAAAGGTCCAGTAGCAAAAGTGGTACGTAAAGACGTACGAAAAAAATCTACCCTGAAAGCAACTCGTGTTCCTTTTTTTAATTTGACTTTGAAACCTTTATTTGACGAATAAGTTTTATAGGCACTCCTTATTAACGCATTTCATCCTGCGTCCAATCAGAAAGTAGAGCAGCTTAAACGCCTGTACGAAGACGTGGACGACGTGGACTTGATGGCAGCTATCTACAGCGAGAAGCTGCTGCCGGGCGCCTGGGTGGGCCCGACGCTCTTCTGCATCATGGCGAGGAACTTGGTCGAGATGAGACGCTCAGACAGACACTTCTTCGAGCATGGACATACACCTGCTTCTTTAACATTGCGTAAGTACCTAACCGCTAAAGGTTTGTGTTGGTATCATCAGATAGAGGAACGTAGTTTACGTAAGGCTTGTATAGTGAGATTTTTCATTCACCAAAGAAATTTTATGGGCCTGTTTAGACCATGAAACTGAACAACTTTCTCCAAAGAACATGGTATGAACAGTTATGATAGGTTTAAAAAAAATTATTACCCAATCTTCCCACACAAAAGGTGTCATGTCAACTGTTCGAGTCATTTTGTAAGGGAGCACGAGCGAGACTTTGTAGGTGTGAACCGTAACGTTAATTTCTTGTTACAGTTCAATTAAATGAGGTCCGGAAGACCAGTATAGCAAGGCTGCTCTGTGACAACGGAGACAGGGTCGACAGCATCCAGCCCCACGCTTTCTATATGCCTGGAAAAGGGTAAGACTTCTTGCCGATATTGTGCTACTGTATTTAAATAAGTCGATCGACTCGAAAACTACACGACAGAAGATGAAGACTGTAATGATTTACTTGCAAACCTTCCTTTGGTGGTGGCGGTAAAAATTGATTTGAAAAGTGCTGGCATTTGATCGGTTTGCAACTGGGATGATTTTTACCAGTGACTCATATTTTGGGGTGTTGGGATTGTGATAGTGATAACAATAACCTTTATCCAAAAAATAATCGTTAAAATTTGATTGTAAGTAGTTTTGTTTTTCTATATTTCAGAAATGAGATTATGTCTTGTAAAGACATTCCCGGCATTGATCTCAAGAAATGGGAGGACCCCGTTTGCGAACAAACGCGAGATAAAAAGGATAAGAAGAAAGAAAATAACATTACTAATAATAATTATAACAGCATGATTGGCTGGACACCTCTGAACGAGTGGTCAAAACAGAAACAAAACAAATATATTTATGATACCAACTTGTTAGGAGGTTTGTCTCTGAATCCTTGGGCTAATCAGATCCTTGAGAACAACAAACAAGCCCTTAGGAACAAAGACAAAAATAATAATAAAAACATGATGGTGAACAAGGACGCACCGTTTTTGGGGCCTTGGTCTGACATCTATTGGGGTAAATGAGGTAATATTTTAGATTTAACGTATAAAACCAAAGTATTTTATTGCATGTAACTTAAATAATATTTTTGTATTATTTTTTAGTAAGTTGTAAATAAAAGTTTTAATAATAAATCTTCCATAAAACTATACATGTGTTGTGTATCAAAATCCTAGCAGTTTGCTACCCTACCACGCAAATGTACAGGTGGCTCGTTTTAGTGGTCCACAATTAAAATCTAACTTATAAAACAATAAGTGGTATTTCCAGTACACGTATAATATTAGATATTATGTAATGTAAGAAGTAAATCGGATATTCACTGTCGGAAACCCTTTTCACCAGCGATTATCGCAGGAAATGTTAGGAACTTAATTGATACTTTTTCAGGTTGTAACACGAAAAAAAATCGTGTTTTTCTTATTTACAAGATTACTTTTATTTATAATTCGGTTTTAGTGACATCTAGCGGATCTTCGCCGTATCACATGCGCTTGCGCTCACGCGGTGTGTGTTTGTTCCTCTATTTGCATACAGATGGCGTTAGTTTGTCATAGCTTCGTATTTGCTTAGTAAATTTTTAATATTTATTGCGTTTCAGCTTTGTTTTATCTAGTATTTTCAGGATAAAATAATACTGCAATTTTCGTTTAGCCTTTTCAGAAATTCTAATTGTTTCCACGGGAGTTTAGGCTGTATCTTCCAATGTCATTGCCGACCGGTCTAGAAAAGTTTGACATTTCAAGATGGCAGTTTTTTCGATCGTGATTCAGCCGATTCACATCATCGGATCGCATTGAGCGATATATTTAATGTGGCCTGACTCAACAAGGCCGGTGAGTGTCGATTTTCGATAGTTTTCATTACATCTTACGTGCTCCGTTAGCCGTATTTCATCTCGCTTGTTTTCTTTCAGATTTTGATTGTGTGATATGTGGATGCCACGCACGCAACTGCGCAGGATCTACAAGAGAGTAGAGTTTGACTCCAGCATGTGCTGTTAAGCTGGTCTTTTTCCCCCTATGTGGTATGTATTTCCATATATTTTGTTAAGTCTGGCGTTCTTAGTAGAAAAAATAGAACTGTACAGTGATGGGCCAAATTTTGTTACAGGGTCCACGGTCCTAGTCCACGGATCTAGTCCAAAGTCCATCTCCAAATTTTAAGCTTGATGTTTGAAGGAAGGCCATGGCCAGGCTTAACCCGCGGCGACCCTGATCAGCTGTATTTCTGCAGCCGATTCTGAAGTCTGCATGTGTATGAAATTTGCAGCTTCCTGCTTAACTATGTGCACCTCTTCCATGCAGTGGAATTCACTTGCTCGGCTTGCCCTACATGCTATGCAATTTCACAAACTTTTCTAAGGTCAGCTAGAAGCTTTCTTTATTTTTAAATTGTCACATGGGCACTACCTCGGCTTGAGTAAATTATTTCTTAAGTACCAATCTTTTAGTATGTGGATGTGAGGAACAATCCTTTATATGCTAATTGCAACCTATATGTATTTATATTGAATATTTTATGATGGTGACAAAGTATTACCTTGTATAATGTAATGTGTTATTTCTACAATAGTGGAACCCATGGACAAAGACCAAATTTATAGTTTCATTTATCTATCCTCAATATAAAGCACTCAAATACACTTTGTTTAAACGTTTGTACTAGGCAAATTATTGGCGCCTTATAAATCTCATAATTTCCTAGTCTCCGGGACGGCCAAAACCATACATGTTTTCAACCCACTACCCTTTCTCATGCCCACTGAACTGCCGGATGTTACAGTGGCGCCCAACGTGGGGCCTGGAGTTTCTTTCAAAGTGTATTCTGGGTAAGGATAGATAAATGTTTCTACCACTTCAACTTTTGAGGTTAGTTTTGTGCCACATGTGCAACTAAAATTTGTACCTATTACATTTTTCACTTTCATTCATTATGCTTATCACTAAAAATAAGCTGGTGTCCATGTTTTTATTTATTTTGGTGTGCTTTTTCAAGAGAATTATCAAGAATTTAAACTTGTAATTTTTGTGTACTAGGAGAGTCAACTGAGGTGTCTCTTTTTACTAGGTGTTATTTTTTTTAAGAATTCATAATAGCTTTATGCTTAATCATACAGCATAAACACTGCATACTCATGTCATTTCCACGGGGTTTAGCAGTTTAATTTCGTTTTTGTTGTTTCACGGGGCATATGCTTATTTTTTTTCGTGACATTTTGTTTCATGGTGTTCATAAGCTATGCTGTCCGGAACTGTTTATTGCTACATGTTCATACTGTAATTTATTTCCCGTGTGCACTTTTGTTTATAAATTATTAAGATAACAGATATTCTTTGATAACATAATTTTTCTTAAGTTTTGGTGTTTGAACTTGACACTTTAATTTTTAAACATGGATGTAACAAGCTTAGGTTGCCCAGTGAGTTACCTTTTAAAAGATGAACTTGTTTATGAGTTGCAAATACGTAATTTTTCAGTGGAACCGGAGAAATCGCGTGATGATCTTAGAAAACAGCTTACACAGCTCATTAAGCTGCATAGAAGAGGCAGTGTATGTTTCAAGCCGGAGTCTAGTGAGGGTAAAGAGGATGAGGAGATTTCGGTTTGCACTAAAAAGGTTGAGGCGTTGGAGGATGAGATCAAAGGCGAGTTTCTTCCGAAGGCTGTTCCCAGGTTAGTTGCTCGTTGCAATTATTTAATAAATCGTCTTTCTCGACTGGATATTTCTTCTGTGGGTAGGCGAGGCTTATGTTCCCGTTTGATTTCTTGTTTGGCGACTGTTGATGAGGGCCGCTCGGATGCGTCTTCAGGTGATGATGATGATGAGGAGAAGGACTTAAATGTTTCTCAGTCTTGCACTAAGGTTATATATCAACCTGCTAAGACTCACAATTTGAATTCTTTAAATTTGAAATTTAAGGGCGATTCTTGTGTGCGTATTTTTGCTGCCCGCTTAAATGAGTTAATCGTTGCTCGGGATATACCGGAGGAGGTTGTGTTTAATGGTTTTTCTGATTTATTGGACGGTCCGGCTCTGTCGTGGTACCGTGGTAATAAAATTTCATTTAAAAATTACCAGGAGGTTATTGATTCCCTGGTAGAAGACTTTGACAACCCTGATTTTGATCATAAGTTGTATCAAGAGATTTTAGCTCGTACGCAGGCTAAGGACGAGTCTATTGTGAATTACATTTCCACTATCTTAGGGATGTTTTCCTACATTAAAAAGCAGTATTCCGAACAGGAGAAACTCGATATCTTTATGAGAAATATTCGTCCCGAATACACGGACCATCTGGCTCTTTATGAGATTAATTCAATTGAACGTCTCAAGATGTTATGTAAAAAATTGGAATTGCAAAAGGCACGTTCGTGCAATTTCACAGAACCCCGCTTTTCAGCTAATAGTTTTGCCAGAGACTTTGATTATAAATGCACGAAGTCGGTACGGTCCTTTCCCGTACACAGTAAAGTGGATTCGATATCGGTTCCCACTACTAAGCGAGTACAGCATTGTTTCCGTTGTGGTGCGAATAATCACCAAACAAGGTTCTGTAGAAATCGAGATATCGTGTGCTACAAATGTGGTAATAAAGGTTTTAAAGTTACTGACTGTCCATCTTGTTGTCCAAAAAACGTAGACGCTCAGTCTTCTTAGGTAAGTCTAAACCTAAGAAGACTCATTTTCCTCCACCAGAAGATGATCGTCGTTGTTTTATCACCGTCAAGGTCATGGATGTCCATTTTAATGGTCTATTAGATTCTGGAGCTGATGTTTCTATCCTTGGCAATAATGCTCATAATGTTTTCATTGACCTAGGTTTTAAAGTACAACGTATGTCACAGCCCTCATTTGCTTCTTTAGCTGATGATTACCCTCATCTTTGTGATAGATTTATATCTTTACCTATTGAATTTCGGGGTCATATTAAACTCATCGATTTCCTTATTGTGCCTCAGATCTCTTTACCGGTACATTTCGGTCTTGATTTTTTCAGGGCGTTTAAAATTGCTCCTGATATAATTCCTAGTATCCAGATCACTCCGAATTCTACAAATTCGTTTAACCTGGATAGTATATCTTCAAATAATGTTGGCATTCAAGAATATACTTCACTATCTCCTTCTGAGAAAACTTCTATCGATAATTTAATTTTGAAATATGAAGAAATTAATAGTAATGTCAGAGGTTTAGGCCGTACCCATTTAATTACTCATGATATTGACACGGGGGATGCGAAACCTATTAAGCAAAAATATTACCGTCTTAGTCCGGAAAAACAAGCCGCACTTGAGGCTGAATTAGATAAAATGCTTTCACTAAATGTAGTTGAGCCCTCCTATTCCCCATGGAATTCTCCTGTGGTAATGGCAGCCAAGTCTGACGGAAAGTTACGTTTATGTTTAGACTCGAGAAAACTTAACGCTGTTTCTAAGCCCGATGCCTATCCTTTGCCATATATTAATTACATTTTAGATAATTTGAGAGATGCTCGTTATTTAACTTCTTTAGATTTGACTGCTGCTTATTGGCAAATCGGTTTGACTGGGCGTTCTAAAGAAAAAACCGCCTTTACAGTTCCTGGCCGCGGTTTATATCACTATAATGTCATGTGTTTTGGTTTGGTAGGTGCATCCGCAACAATGCAAAGACTAATGGATAATTTATTTGCGGGTTTTGATAATAAAGTTTTCGCTTTCATTGATGATATAATAATTGTGTCCTCCACTTTTGAAGAACATACGAGACTACTCGAGGCTGTTCTCGAGAAGCTTAAATTTGCCAATTTAACCATTAATATGGAAAAGTCTAAATTCTGTAGAAGTGAACTTAAATACCTCGGTTACGTTGTGGACAAGTTTGGATTACGGACTGATCCTTCTAAGATTGAAGCTATTGTAAATTTTCCTGTCCCCAAAGATCCGAAAGAAGTCAAAAGATTCCTAGGTATGTGTGGTTGGTATCGTAGGTTTATCGACTATTTTTCAAAAATTGCTCGTCCTCTTTCCCGTTTGACCAGTAAAAAGGTCGAATTTACTTGGTCCGATGAGGCGAACTCGTCGTTTAATTTATTAAAATCTGCTTTGGTCACAGCTCCTATTTTAAGGTGCCCTGATTTCTCAAAACCTTTTTATATTCAGACTGATGCGTCGGCTTATGCCATCGGAGGTGTTCTTACACAGAAATTTGATGATGTGGATCATCCTATTGCGTTTTGCAGTCGCACACTTAACGCCCAAGAAGTCAATTATTCCACGACTGAAAGGGAACTACTCGCTGTTATTTATGCTTTAGAGCAGTATCGAGCTTATGTGGAAGGTACCAAATGTTATGTTGTCACGGATCACGCTTCGCTGCAGTGGTTTCAAAAACTGCAAAATCCGTCTGGCCGCTTATGTCGATGGGCATGTCGCTTAAGTCAATTTAATTTCGACATCATTCACCGGAAGGGTAAAGATCACGTCATCCCTGACTGTCTGTCTCGAGTGCATATAAATTCTATTAACGTTTCTAATATAAAGGACGAGTGGTACCATGAGCTGTTCGATAATGTGACGAATAAACCCCAATTGTTTCCCAATTTTAAAATCGAAAATGGTCGTATATTTAGGCTTTCCAAAAATAAATATAATTTAACTTCTGCTTGTGATTGGAAGCAAGTTGTTCCTGAAGACAATCGTAAGGAGATTCTTCAAAGGCTGCACGATGAACCTTCTGCTGGTCATTTTGGTGTGGCTAAGACACATAAAAGAGTAGCTTCACATTATTTCTGGCCCTCTATGTTCCAAGATGTCAAAAAATACGTTGCTGCGTGCGAGGTCTGCAATTGTTATAAACCCATAAATACAGCGCAAGCAGGTCTGATGGGACAATCACGCCAAGTCACTCGACCTTGGGAAGCTATCTCGTGTGATTTAATGGGTCCTCTACCTGTATCTTCCAATAGAAACCAGTATCTTTTTGTGGTTTCTGATTATTTCAGCAAATATACTTTGTTATTCCCTCTGAGATCCTCTGTCACTAAACATATTGTTAAATGTTTAGAAAAGGGTGTGTTTCTCCTTCATGGTACCCCTAAAATTATTTTTTGTGACAACGGACCCCAGTTTGTGTCCAAAGAATTTCAGGAATTGATTAAAAAATTTAACATTCCCCACATATTTTATAATCCTAGATATCATCCTCAGACGAATCAGACGGAACGGGTAAACCGTGACATTGGCCGTGCCATTGCATCTTACGTGCGTTCTGACCATAGAAAATGGGACCAGAACATTAGTGAAATACAATGTGCCCTTAACACCGCTGTTCACGAAGGTACGAAGTTTAGTCCTTATTCGTTAGTCCATGGTAGGGATATGATTTTAGACGGGTCGTTATATTGTTCTGATGATCCTATTGACCCTAATCAGGTGACAATAGTTGATCCTACTTCGTTCTCAGATTCACTGAGCAATTTAAAAAACGTATTTTTGTCGGTTCGTGCCAATCTTAAAAAGGCCCATGAACATAATTCTAAGTATTATAATCTACGTAAGCGACCAGTGCAGTTGCAGGTTGGTCAGTTTGCTTATAAACGTTGTTTTCCGCTTTCTAGCGCTATTAAGCATTTTTCGGCGAAATTAGCGCCAAAATTCGAGAAATGCATTATTTCTGATAAACATTCCCCTTTAGTATATTCGTTGAAGTCCCTTGATGGGAAAGATTTGGGAAAGTTTCACATTAAAGACATAGTCCGTTATGACTAAAATATATTTTTTTTTTTTGAACTTGACGTTTGCACCACTGTGCCCTAGTTCATATTTGTATATTTTTCAGGTTGGGTTGTCTCAATTTATAATAAGTTTAATTAAATAACATTAAGACTTAAATAAGTATTATAAAGTATTTCCCTTTTTCATATTTGTCCGTACTAGTAGGGAATATATTGAGGTTGTAGAACATAGGTACTGACGCTGGCTATCAATTTGTTTGGAGTTCGATTACTGGAAGGCTGAGTAAAGTAGGTACATTTTGTCCGCGCAAGATAGATATGTTTCGCTGGTAGAAGTAAAGCGCTGACGGTTGGTATTCCGTGGTTTGGTATGTCCATAGAGAAAGTATACATTGTACAAAATGTAAATATTCGTAGGTAACATACTAATGTGTTGTGTTGTTTCGTTTATAATAGTAGATACTCTCGAGACTTAGTTGGTATATTTATAATAGATGGCCATTTGTTAGTAAAGTCGACTGGTAAGTTAGTAGTTAAGTTGAGTCGATAACGGGATAAGTAGTTATTCGATCTCTTGTGTTTGTGTTTTAGGTTAGAAGGTGTCGGCAACATATTGGGAGTTGTCCGACCTACTGCATGCTAGGAGAAGTCGTTTCTTAGTTTGAATCTTTGTTTTTTTTTTTTGCGTTTAAAGCTGGCATTGCTTAGTACTGTGTAGGTTATTATACGGTTGCCCCACGTTGTAGTAAGGAGTGGTGTATTAGATGATTTAGGGTTTAGTGTTTTATTCCGTAAGTCGTGGATATTGGACCACTACCCCTCTCATAGGGAGACCTTTTCCCATAGTTGGAACTAATAGGTTTGGTTTAGGCGTGTATTTCTTTTATAAGATAGCGCCATTTTTGAATAAGAAATATCGATTTCTTATGTTTTGGAGCAGTAATTTTTGTTTTGCCCACGTGTGGGATATTTTTATTTGAAGTGTTCACTAATAATTCAAAATAGTTTGGGCACTTTATCATTAGATTTGCGTTATGATTGTTTAGTTGGAGTTATATAAGGTAATTTGTTTTTGTTTTGGCTATTCCATGAGCTCTTACTGGTTTGGTGCGGTCTTTGTTCTTGGTACTCCTACTGATTTGTTTTGTTTCGGTTTGTCGTTTTCTGTTCTTTGGTTTTCTTTTCCAGGGCACAGGTTTAGACGAATTATTTTATTTCAAAAATGAGTTTTGAAATAAAATAATTCGTAACCCAACCAAAACGGAACTGTAACACGAAAAAAAATCGTGTTTTTCTTATTTACAAGATTACTTTTATTTATAATTCGGTTTTAGTGACATCTAGCGGATCTTCGCCGTATCACATGCGCTTGCGCTCACGCGGTGTGTGTTTGTTCCTCTATTTGCATACAGATGGCGTTAGTTTGTCATAGCTTCGTATTTGCTTAGTAAATTTTTAATATTTATTGCGTTTCAGCTTTGTTTTATCTAGTATTTTCAGGATAAAATAATACTGCAATTTTCGTTTAGCCTTTTCAGAAATTCTAATTGTTTCCACGGGAGTTTAGGCTGTATCTTCCAATGTCATTGCCGACCGGTCTAGAAAAGTTTGACATTTCAAGATGGCAGTTTTTTCGATCGTGATTCAGCCGATTCACATCATCGGATCGCATTGAGCGATATATTTAATGTGGCCTGACTCAACAAGGCCGGTGAGTGTCGATTTTCGATAGTTTTCATTACATCTTACGTGCTCCGTTAGCCGTATTTCATCTCGCTTGTTTTCTTTCAGATTTTGATTGTGTGATATGTGGATGCCACGCACGCAACTGCGCAGGATCTACAAGAGAGTAGAGTTTGACTCCAGCATGTGCTGTTAAGCTGGTCTTTTTCCCCCTATGTGGTATGTATTTCCATATATTTTGTTAAGTCTGGCGTTCTTAGTAGAAAAAATAGAACTGTACAGTGATGGGCCAAATTTTGTTACAGGGTCCACGGTCCTAGTCCACGGATCTAGTCCAAAGTCCATCTCCAAATTTTAAGCTTGATGTTTGAAGGAAGGCCATGGCCAGGCTTAACCCGCGGCGACCCTGATCAGCTGTATTTCTGCAGCCGATTCTGAAGTCTGCATGTGTATGAAATTTGCAGCTTCCTGCTTAACTATGTGCACCTCTTCCATGCAGTGGAATTCACTTGCTCGGCTTGCCCTACATGCTATGCAATTTCACAAACTTTTCTAAGGTCAGCTAGAAGCTTTCTTTATTTTTAAATTGTCACATGGGCACTACCTCGGCTTGAGTAAATTATTTCTTAAGTACCAATCTTTTAGTATGTGGATGTGAGGAACAATCCTTTATATGCTAATTGCAACCTATATGTATTTATATTGAATATTTTATGATGGTGACAAAGTATTACCTTGTATAATGTAATGTGTTATTTCTACAATAGTGGAACCCATGGACAAAGACCAAATTTATAGTTTCATTTATCTATCCTCAATATAAAGCACTCAAATACACTTTGTTTAAACGTTTGTACTAGGCAAATTATTGGCGCCTTATAAATCTCATAATTTCCTAGTCTCCGGGACGGCCAAAACCATACATGTTTTCAACCCACTACCCTTTCTCATGCCCACTGAACTGCCGGATGTTACAAGGTTAATGCAAAAAGGATCTTTTATAAACTGTACTTTCCGTTATGAAAATAGGTTTGTAAATAGTAATTATTTGCATTCGTTTAGCGCAACATTGCTGCTGATTCTGTTGCAGACACAACTTAACTTATTATAGTTTGGTCCTGTCACTTTCAGTCTTGAGCGAACAGAAAAGGATGGCAGTATCGACGGACTTATTATAATCCTGTCACATAGAACGAACGAACAAATTTCAAAGGATTTTAGTCGGGACCCGTTCACATCACGACTTAACTTGACATAGATTTATGAAGTGACAGAATTATAATAAGTCCGTTTATTCTGCCATCCTTTTCTGTTCGCACATGAAAAAATGACGGGTATGGTTTTATTTTAGTTAAATCTGGTTTACGCCGAATCATGGCCAGACTCAATATTGTGGTGCCTTTGATTTTTGAGTGGATTTTGCCAAAGAATAATTTAACTTTACGCCCCCTAGCTTAAATATTGCCCGATTTTAAAATTTTAAGGAGAGTTAGATAAAAACAAATATTCAAATTCGTTTCATTCACATTTTTATTCTTTTAAGTTGGTAGGTTTATAATATATTATCTTTATAAAATGAACAACAAAATAATTATTAAACTGCTAAACAAACTAATTAATACATCTAAAAATAATTTATATCCATTCCATTACGCTACATAATATCAATCATATTTTGTTCTTTATTTGAGTTGCAAAAACAGACCGAAATAAAAATAAACTCTGTGTTGTAAAATGTACAAATATTTACTTTTTATTTATATCTAACATAAGGCTACTTGCTAAATGTCGATTTTAGTCACGTAATTCTAGGTACAGAAGGTGTACAACATTTTTATTATTTGGTAATTGTGATAATTTTATTCTTCCAATCTATCAGTTTAAAACGTCGTCACAAAAAATCTAAGACAGGTCAACATTATTAACATATTTTGTAAAAAAGCGCATACATTCGATAGGACATAGCGATAACTTCAAATACAAAACAGTTGAAGCTGCCGTTACAAAATTGCATAAGCTATTTACAGAATGTCTTGACTGGCAGTGTATATTTACTTTGATATTTTGCTCACATTTTTGGCCTGATTTATTCGTTATATTTATATGATTTTAATTGCTATGCCACACAATCACATTTAATTCTATATTGTCATAATAATTTTATTTAGGTTCAAATTGGGAATGCATTTTAAAATATAATTTATCCATTAAATAATGACTAGCAACTACTAAGTACCAAGGCATTTTCGATTAATTTAATATTATAATGGCTTCAATTCCATGTGCCACTTGCTAAACCTTTTAAATTATCCCTGTCTCTCTAAGTAAAATTAAATTGAAAAAGAATATGAAAATAAAATTCTTCTGTCGCATTTTTTTTTATTAAATGTGACTGGACTACCCGGACTACTTGTAACTGGAATTTAACATTAGAATATAGAAAGTGGCATCCAGAATTAAGTTCAACGGTGTAATACTTATAACGCAAATCTAGCAAATATCTGCTAATTGCCCCATACGTTAACCATTTTTAATCCGTCCGGTACGCTTTCGCGTTTTCTATGTACGTTTTGTGATTTCTAATAAATACATAAATAATAAATATTAATACAAGTTTGAAAGAAAATGTTTCTACCGGTTCATTAATCGAATGCGATACTACAAGACGTTTCGCCAAGAATTTTAGTATGTAGTTACGGTCGAATGTTGCTCTGGTGTGATGGTTTGTTTCAAACCTGAAAGTACCATTTGGATTTCGGCAGTCGCTGCTCGCGAGGGGGGGGAGGGGGGGCAGCAGCGACTTCCGAATGGTTATAATAATACTTCAAAAGATGCCTTCAACTATAGATGAAACTTCTTACTTCTGCGACACGATCACGTGTTGCTGAGATGCGGGAACCAGGCGGCGAGGCCGGTGCGCGGGGGGAGCGCCGCGCGGAGCAGAGCCTCCTCGTGTGCTGACAGACGCAGTAGGGCGGCTAGAGCGCGCGTCAGCTGACGGGCCTCCAGCTCACGTGCTGTCAGGAACCGGAGTACCACGTGCTTTAGGTATCTGAAACAAGTATTTATTTACATTCAGTTGTCAATCATGCTTCATTTTGCTTCAACAACTTCATAAGAGATGTATTCACCACCACTGACTTTTGAGGGGAGGAATAATAATTTCAAATAGAATAATTATTCGTAAGCCAATCGCTACACTCAGACGATATAATGTGGACGCTGCTGCTGTGTTGAGCACATTTTAATACGCCGGTATTTCATGGTGTTTCCATTTTAAAGATAAATTAAGAAATGACTACATATTGTACATAGTCAAATAAACAGAAAAGAAATACAAGAATTACTAATTCGAATCCTACCTTCTGCTGATATCCTGTTCCTCGACTGACGTCAGATCAGATTTACTGCTCTGTAGTTCGCGTTGTAAGGTCTTCTTCATCCGGTTGTCTAAAGTCTTCATTTTCTGAAAATAAATTATAGAACGTCAATTATTTATTTTTAATAGTGTTTTTTATGGTTTTCACATCAACTAATTCGCTGAGTCTGGCAAGGATCACTAACTCGGTTTTCATAGTGATTAGACGGCATACCAGAGGTCGTAGGTTTAAACCCTGTCCGGTCGAATTTTTAATAGTCTTTTCGTATATTTAAAAAAATAAAATAGCACTGTGTATTCAAATAATTACTCGATTAAAGTTTTTTTTATTCACCTTATTTTTATCACAGATTTCAGTTTCTAAGTCTTGTATAGTCTTTTTGAGTGTGTTTTCTGTTTTCTGCATCTCTTCTACTCGCTGCCTCAGCTGCTCAGTCTCCGCGCGGCGAGTTCCTTCGCTCTCCTTTATTAACATGCATTCTGCTTGGTTCTGTAAAAGAAGACATATATAACCGTTTATTAATGGTCTTATGGGGTAAACGGCCTATCAAACAATTTTGGAATGTCTGACAAATTATGGTGCATTTGTATTCAGGTATGACTGCGTGGTCACGAGATGTATTTTTACTAGTTGTATTTTTAACAAATTTTCACACTTTTAGACACAAAGTACGTTGCCTGAAGAAAAGAGAGATGCTTCACTTCAACTATTACATCGATGTGATTTGAGCCCTACAGTAACCTCGGAAATAAAGTAAAAGTGAAAAACACAAAATAAATGCCTTGATAATTAATTAGTAAGATCTACATACCTCTTTATGCTGCGCTATAAGATTCTCCAACTCAGCTATCTTGGCCTTGAGCTCCGCTATCTCTGTCTCCTGGTACCGCACATTGCACTGACTCATTTCTATAGTCTGTGACATGTGCGCGTTACGCAGTAAAGCTTCGTCCTTTTCTCGTTTCTCTCTGAAATAAAAAAATAACTAGGTCAGTAAGGTTAGTCAGTTTTTCAAGATCCTCTCTGAGATCTTGCTTACAGTGGATTTCAGGAAAACATTTTAATACCGCGTTTTAGAAACTAACAGCGACATCTATCGGTACTAAAAATCGCAGAGCAGAAGTGGCGCCAGTTTTTATAAAAGGGCTGTATTTTTTAAATTATTTCTTTTACAAACTGTGGATCAAGGGACCATACCTTTCCTAATATTTAGGTTTTTGCGAATTCCAGGTTGGTCCCTTGATCCACACGCACATTGCATATCTTACGTAAAAGTTCTCTGATAGTACACCTTATATCTACAACTTACTTGTCATATTTCCTTTGCATGTCGATATAGTCGTGCTGCATATCAGTGACCATGGAGTTCAAATGATTCAGCTCAGTCTTCTGCTCATCCTGCACCTTCGTCGACTCTTCCAACTTCTCCCTGAGGATCTGCACCAACGTCCTCTCATTGTCCAAAGCTGCCGACAGCTCCTTGTTCTGTTCAGTGAGAGATGTGATCTTGCTTTCCAAGTCCATTGTCTTCTCCTGAAAAGTTGTAGGTTGAGTTGTTACAAGGATAAAATCATTGGTGTCCCCAAAGCGTTTTTGTTTACCGCAAGCCCAAGCCAATTTAACATTAAACCCAATATTGTGAAGTAAATCTCGGCTTAAATCTGATGGTAACAAATTAGAAGACTAATGTTATTTACAGCGAATTTCTTTGTAAGTGTTTTAAGATAGATACCTAGCTAGACACAACTGTTTTGAAACACTGTCCAACACTGACCGACATGATTGATAACATTTGATAGTCTCGGTGTGACCTTGTCGTATAAAGGACTATTGTCAGTCGTATAAAGGACTATTGTCAATGTCTATAGGTCACATCGACACCTACCTAATGTTTAATTTATAAGATCACTAAAGTGAACCAGTATTCCGTTGTTTTATTAATAAAACAACACAGGCTTAATTATCAGCGAGCAAAAACTAGAAAATACACACACAAGTAAGCCAATATTGTACATTAGTATCTACAACACACCTAGAAGTTTCAAAAAGCACCTTAAGCGTCGCTTTTTAAATTAAAACAACCAAAACACACGTGTGAGTGCAGCAAGTGGAAAACTACTTACTAAACTATAAAAAGAATGTTGTCACATTCACTGCGCGGGTTTTGAGCGTAACTATTACCGGTCCGGTGTTTCGCAACGTTATGAAACAAGTTCCATCAACGCATTACTCTGTTTTACATTTAACAGGCTCAAAAAAATACAAAACATTGGTGGTACAATAGAATCAATGTTTAATATCTATTTATAATTCGCACTGGAATGAAAATAATGAATGACATGTAAGACTAGACGTTCATCTTTGCTTTATTTCAATCACTTCTGCGCAGAATTAAAACTTTTATTTCCTTAACCATAAATAATGAATGATAAGTAGTAAATAACAACTTGTATCAAGTATAAAAATTACTAGCAATGTAAGTCGATAAAAGGATATCAAAATTTTTATTTTTATTACTTATTTTCTGATAAATATCGACAACATACAAACAGGTAGGAAATTAAATTGGTACGGAAAAAATGTGTCAATAATGTGAATTGAATAAAAGCAATCTACCATTCATAAATTCCTACACGTATTATTTCTTACCGCGTTTTGCTACAAACAAACATCCCATTAAAAAAACAAAAATATCACACAACGCGAATATAAATAACTTACCTTCGTCAATATTTACAACGCTACACTGAATCTACACGAACTAAGTCTAAGCTCTTTCGAGTCCCATGCGCGCAATGTTAGAAACTGAGAAAATTGAATTAGTAACAGTAGAGAAGCGTGAAAAATCGCCATGCGAACAACGGCACAGTCACAGCTGTTAGTCATGCAATGAAAATCATACACCAAATCAGGGCTAAGTGAAAAATAAAAATATAAAATAACCTTTAGAAATCATAATTTATTACAAAAATATTTATCACAAAAGTAACAAGAAATAAAATCTATAGTTATCCGTAAAATATGATTGTACTCGTTCAAACTCATTTTAGTACTTACCTACATAAAAAAGACTTACTTGGAATGTTTATAATTTAAAGTTGAAGATCACAATGAGAATAATAAGTATTAACTCTTGACTATAGTCACACACAGCAGGTTGGATGCACCTGTGTCATCAAACTGGTGACGCCGAGACAGAAACATTATCTTATCGAAACGTCACGTGCACTGAATATAAGTAGGTTCATTCATTATCTTACGATATATTAAGATATAAGGTTAAATATTTATGTATAGTAGGCACATAGATAAGCCTGCGTTGTAAACATTACCCCTAAAGCGAGAGGCTAGTGAGAAAACACTCTGAAAACGTGATTTTGCAAAACACTCTTTAGTGAAACTACATATAATATCTTACATAGGTAGTTTGTATGAAGCAGCGGTGAAACATTGTAAGCTGCTGTTTTTTATAAACAGTATGATATACTATCATCACGCTATCATACCCGGAGTAAAAAGAATTACTGACCAAACTTTAGGGAGTGATCCTACCCATGAAACTGAACAACTTTCCCCAAGGAACAAAGATCGAAATGTGAAAAAATATATTTGGCCATTTCATACAAAATTATTCGAGCCGCTGCGCTGCCTCCATTTGTATGGGAAGGCCAATTTTTTTTCATATTTCGACCTATGTTCCTTGAGGAAAGTTGTTCAGTTTCATGGGTAGGTCACACCACACCCTAAAGTTTGGCCATCTAATTTTTTTACTCCCAGTATAGTTTTATATAAACTTAACATCACATTAAAAGGAACTTTTATAAGTCATAGTTTGCTGTCACTTTCTAAAATTTAAATAAAATAGAGACAGAAATACAACAGCTGATTATAAACCTGTCAAACTGACATTACTCGCCTTAAATAAGATGACATGCTCTATGGTCTCGACTTATTTAAGGCGAGTAACGTCAGTTTGACAGGTTTATAATCAGCTGTTGTATTTCTGTCTCTATTTTATACAAATTTTAGAAAGTGACAGCACTAAACTTAAATTAGTTAAGTTGGGTTTCCAATAGAATCGGTACCATTGTACCTAACTTTTAATCCAAAATTAAAATAAACAAATATGATAAAGTTTAACTAATATACCAAACGTACAATAAAATGTAAAATTTAAGAGATACCAAATTATATAAAATATTATAAAAAATGACTATTGCAACATAAATACGTAATACAAAAATAAAAAAATAAGTACTTATACCTCTTTTAGGTTACTTTTGATGATGCAGTATGTAATTTAAGTTAAATTAAGTCAATTAGTACTTATAATTATAAGATTATAAGTAATACTTGATCTTAGTTAAATAT
Source organism: Scrobipalpa atriplicella (assembly GCA_029255725.1). Classification (NCBI taxonomy): domain Eukaryota; kingdom Metazoa; phylum Arthropoda; class Insecta; order Lepidoptera; family Gelechiidae; genus Scrobipalpa; species Scrobipalpa atriplicella. The sequence continues at coordinate 1,868 of JARACY010001717.1, read as the reverse complement.
TTTTCCGACGGAATGGTAATCCGAAAATAAACAAGTTACATAATTAAGGGCAAGAACTTTTCCAGAAATTTAAACGGCAAATTAAATGTTTTGTTTACGTAATGAAAATGATGTCACATTGTGGTCACACATTATAATTATAATCAAATCACCGAATTAAATGTAGGGCCAGTTTTTTAACACATTGCACTACATATCCAACGAAACTAGTGTTATTAAATTCTCAGGATACAGTTTGCGATTTTTAATGCAGTTGCTCTCATTTGCAATGCGGACCTACATAAAATTTAATCATATGTCTGAACTGAACAATACTGCACCATCACAAGTATCTCACTACACGACTAGACTCCATCTACATAATCTAGGATTATTATAACATGTTACAACCGGGTCCAAACGTAAATATTCATTCTTTAAAACCAGATGCACTTATTTTTCGAAAATATTTAATTCTTAAATTTTGAATTAATATTAGCCCCGGTTTTAACATTCAGCTTTAAAGATCGGATTACCAACAAGTAGGCACAGGCAAACTTTAGGGGCACTTTGTAGTTCATAAAACTCAAGTTTAATATTTCACGTGGCTCATAATAAAAGTTTTGGACTTCCAAAAATAAATTGTTTCTCAATACCCTTTGTTCACATCATACACCATATTTGGACAAACACATTTAATTTTAGTATTATGAACTGCACATGCCATTAAAGTATTTCAGTCAACCACTGTTCACCCTTAGCCTTAAAACATAGCGGCACTAATAGTATGCTTTACGGCTTACAGCATAACTTAGGTTGACTGTACCGTCATCCTTCTAACCGATATACAATTTGTCAGGGAAATAAAGCTAATTCTCTCGGCTTTAGATACCGTTGGAATGGAACAATATTTTCTCTACATAAAAACTAACAGCAATTTATTCTGCTCAATACCTACGTAGTAATATTGTAACTGCTTCCGAGGTCTTGCGGTCTGAGCCATGGGCTCACGACCCGGAGGTCCCGGGTTCGATTCCCGGCGGGGGACAATGACTTTGTGTTGTTGTTTCTAGTTTGGTTAGGACATTGCAGGCTGATCACCTGATTGTCCGAAAAGTAAGATGATCCATGCTGTCGGATGGGCATGTAAATAGTTGGTCCTGCGCTTGATTTATCTCTGGTCGTGTCAGTCAATCTGTCCCATTAGAATAAGAGATTGAGGGAATAGAGAGTGCACTTGTGTGTTGCGTAAACACTTGGGCACTAAAAACTAGTCCCGCGTAGTTGGCCGATCTCTGGGAGATTGGTCGCCGTCACCGAAAATCGGTTTGGACTATTTAGTAATATTGTCCAAACTAATACATAAAAGATCGAAACACATCATTATCATCATCGATTCAAGACTACCATCCAAGCGGTGTCGCATATGTACTTAATCAGGGGTCTTCAACCCGCGGCCCGCGGGCCGCATGCGGCCCGTGGAGCCTTTGCTTGCGGCCCGGCGGCGGGTCAGGCGGCAGAACTTTGAACTGACTAATTTTATTTTCATTAATTTGAATTCTTGAAATTAACAAAAAAACTTCTCTCTTACTCTCTTTGCATCAATATCGCTAATAGAAATCGCGCAATATCGCTTATGAAATTAATTCATTCTATAGGTACACAAAAATCCTACAAATTTTATATTTGATAGTTTGGTTTGGATGTTTGAAAGTTTGGATGTTTGTTGGATAAATCGGGATAGAAACTTGGATCTTAGCACACGACATAAGCCAGTTTCCATCTCGGAAAAACCTTCATTTCCACGGGAAAACTCTTTTAATGCGGGTGGAAAGTTAGTAGTTAGTAATACAATAATAATACGCGCACAAGTCAGTTGACTGATAGGC
>JARACY010001716.1:0-53205 GCA_029255725.1 Scrobipalpa atriplicella | reverse complement strand
TAGGTACTTTCTTTGGGTAAGAAAATTTAAAAAAAAATTGTGGACAATTTTTTTTGTTACATTTTTGCAGCAACACCTGCACGTCAGTGGATTTAATGGACGGCAGTCAATCTGCAATTCAAGTGGCTGAATTCTGGGCTGATATGATGTAATTTCTCGTGTTCCATCGACACGCTAAGAAGAAAAAAAGCAACGTAATATTTTAGTGAAATAAAATAGACATTTTAAGCTTACCTTGTACAGGCTAGCACTGCCAAGCTTGAAATCAGGTCCATGGATAAATCTCAAAGTATCCAACACCAACTTTTGAGAATCAGCGTTCAATCGAATAGTCTGCATTTCCACTTTGAGCTTCGGATGTGACTCCTCCTCGGGCTCATTTTTAGGCTTTCTGGAATAAAGTAACAATAGAATTCAGTAAGAGATACGAATAATATGGTGCAACCATTGATATATAACGTACTAAAGGTGCAACACAAGAGTTAATTTTTTGAGGTTATGTCCACCTTATGCGGGCGTCGACGGGCTCCCGTAGGAAGAAATCTTCAGCCAACTGACGACTGTTGTAATCCATTTTGCATTTATTAATCAAATATACTGTTTTATAATAATTAGCTGCAAGAAAATTAAAGAAAAACTGCACTTCCCTAACAAGAAAACGTCAAGCCAACAACGTCAATCCAACGTCAATGTCAAACTATCTGTCAAAGTTTTTTTTTTTTTTGCGTAGGGTAAGGCAGAAAACTCAGTTCATACAGCCTAAAGGCTCCTACACACATGCCGCCGACCGGTATACCCACCGCTGGCATGGCACAGACCGCAGAGAAGTGGACAGTCCGCACGAAATTCAATATTGACCAAACAAACTGCCGCGTGCTGCACGCCACCGAGTCGCTTAATATTCTGTTAAAACTTAAAATAATTTTGAATACGAGAAATTGAAAATGTTTGATATTTTTTTTGCATTCACATCACATTGCCATTTTATTTCCATAAAAGATACATCAACAATCGTAAAAGCGACCAAGAGCACAGCTTGAACCTCAGTTCCATCCCCGCCGGCGCCGCCGGCCCAGTTGAACTGTTTTGGACAGTAGGTAGCATGGTATTACAACACGATTTTTGCACAGCTTCTCTGTCTATCTCTCTTTGTGCAGGTAGAGATAGGTTGATTCCTGACTTCTTAACTCGTGACATCAGATAGGGTAATAGGTAGGTAAGTCCCCGCCAAGCTGATACCAAATTCCAATCACATACACATTAGACTCTAAATCGCAGATAATTGCAACGTCATGCACTCATCAAGGGATTGGATAGAATACTAAACACTTAGGAAGCGAAAGGGAAACACAGCGGAATTTTTTGAGGAAGATCGTTTGACCGCAAAATGAAAACCAGGTAACTCCATCTCAGCCGGAAAGACAAAGTCTCTAAACCATGTAAGAGCCTACTAGACTAGAAATAGGGAAATTTCCATGAGAATCATTGGGCATTATGGTAAAACCTTTTGTCTCCCGTTAAGGTAAGGCAGAATAGAAAGAATAGAAATTGTTTTATAGAACAAAAATATAGGTAAATATGGGATTAAAAAGTGATTCATATTCAATAGGGGAAAAGTTTAGTACTGGTTAGGTAACAGCAGAAATGGCTAAGGACATATTTTAATATTCACCTATTTAAACTTGGAAAACTCTTCTAATAAAGTAACAAAAAACTCTATATTTAACTCCGTTTTCCTTTAGGTACTCCGTCTCTTCCTTTATTTTTCTAACACCAAACTCGACCTCATGTAGTTCAAGTTCTTCTTCTCAGCTGCTGTTTGTGTTTGCCATCGTGGTGAAAGGATTTACCAGTTAGCGTTTGGGAATCGCCAACTGTTGCCCAGGGTGCGCCCGAAGTACAAAAAGCTTTAGGTACATCTGCGGGGATGTTCCTTTCATGCAACCCAAAAAAGTTAAAACGACTATAAACGATATTACCAATCTTTGATGCGAGTCTATCTACGAGATGTTACTCCCATTCCCTGGACTTTTCCCTTAGTCGGCATCAGCAGAAAGACTGTGATTTTACTAAATTATCCAAATTTTGAATCCTATAAAGGAATTTCGCTCCACTTTGCTTAACCTTCGGTCGGACAGCCATTCTATGACGTGGAAATCTTACGCCGGCTTTCCAACTAATTCTTTAACACCTCGCTGCGGATTACCGAGGGATTAACAGGCAAATTATGTGTGCAAATATGTGTGACGTATGTCTGTCATACTTCAGCCAACGACACCTCAAGGTCAATGACTTCACTGGGATTTTCACACAAAGCCTTGCTGGAAAAATTCCAGCTGTAAGCCTATTACCTACCTACCTAATTTAAAGTTTCGTAAAAGTAGAGCATTTGATTTGATTGAACAGAATTTAGTTCAAAGTTTTTAGGGTTTAGGAACTTAGTTTATTCTGATTTAGTAATATTTAAATCATTAATTTCTTAAGCTATGTACTACGAGCTAATAGGATCTCACAAATAGTATGTTTCGCATGGTTTCACCATGGTAAAGAGAAGCCCGCACTTGGTAAAGGTAGACAAAGCGGTCTGAAACTCTATTACCATGAGTTCGGGCGGGAAACAAGCTAAACCTAACACACTCTATGTTTTTCATCGAATAATGGCTTATTCATAAACATAAACTATTGGTTTGTCATGCGTATGATAACCAGGACCTTCACATAAACAGACGATAACAAACAAATGAAGAAAATTAAGGTTAATCTGTTATAGTGCGTTGTAATGGTAATATGCTGCAATAAGAATTTTATTTGCAAATGTCCACTAACGTCCATTTCAAATGAGCCGCCAAAGACCAAAATCATGTGACAAAAATACTTTATGTTTCTCTTTATACGGGGTTTAAGGGACAGCTTCCTATAAACTGACAGGAGTTGCTCAGTTAACGAAACTGAACAACGCACGCCAGGAACAATAAAGAAAATTGACTTTCCCATACAAAATGACCACCTCAATCAGACAATTTGTATTGAAAAGATTTGTAGATCATTTCCTAAAAAATAATCCTGGGGAAAGTTAATTGTTCGGTTTCGTTGACTGAGCAACCCCTATCAGTTTGCGGGAAGCTGTCCCTTACACCCGGTATTTTCGACTGTCAGCACTTCAATAAAAACTCTATTGATCTCCAAAGATCCATTTCATCCCGAAGGTTTCAGAAAGCTGACTTATAATAAGCAGCAGTATTTTCTGTGAATATTAAGGCCCGTATTTATAATCAGCTCTCAAGAGTGACAGCGAGTTTGAGTTCGTATCAAAAATGTAATTCCAGTACAAAATTACCTGTCAAATCCGCACTCAATATGGCTTTCAATGTTGAGATCGCTTTATAAATACGAGCCTTAATGTAAACATCTTGTATACCCCCCGCTCGCCAATCCACCTGCTTGGAGTGATAAGGTATGGTAAATACCCTTCGATTTGTGACAGGCCCATGTCCAGTAGTGGACTGTGGTAAAGATGAATATGCTTCTTCTCATATCTACGCCTAGCTTTGAAATTTCAATGTGGAAAACTTCTAACATCATTTAAAAATAGATTTACATAAAAGTTTAGGAACTTATTGCACTTCAATAAAATTCATGAGATAAGTACCTATATAACTTTATATTACAGATCATAAACGATTAAGCATATTAAATAAACTTTAGATTAGGTTGTTGTTATGTAGAGTTAACATTAAACAGATTTTTGTAATTACTTAATATATGGATATGTCGCAGGGATTTAGTCAACGACGTTATATTATAATTTATCTTAGGAAATTTATAATCTAACCTAACCTAACCTACCGATAGTTTATAAACTGACTAGTAAGTTTGTAAACTAACAGTTGTTACAATTTAACGCTGACCGATATACCGGGTGTAAGAGACAGCGTCCCGCAAACTTATAGGGGTTGCTCAGTCAACGAAACTTGTTTTCCTACCGTCATTGGAGTTCAAGGAAGATGTTCCACTTCCGAAACAAATGACTTTAGCAATGCTTTTTCTAAGCAGAAAAAGTGGCCTAGATTGTGAAATGTAGAGTACAGTGCATACCTTACAATGACATCGACTTCCTTCCTTATAACATTTTCTATAGGGGTCCCCTTCTGTAAAAAAAAACACATTCCAACTTGAGGTTCCCACTGCAGTAATTTTATTATTCAAAAAGAGGCTTCATTTGCAAATATTTTTTAAGCAAATGAAATATTTTAGATTGAATAAAATTCACGTAAATTCTCGCAGTTCCTTAATCCCACAATAACAAAAGATATAGTACTTACTCATATGTAGTGTTGTTTTAGAGATAACAGTTTAACGTTTATTTTGTCGGTTTGATAATAGTTACGTTTACGTTACGTACACATTTACGTTTAGTTCAAGTTTAATGACTCTATGTAGAAAGAAATACAACTTTCTACCTATCATAGAATAGAAAACGACCTGCGAGTTTTTTCGAATTTTCTTGTTTTTAGAAAGTGGCATATTTATGTTATGACGTTGGTATAAAAATATGTGTAAGAAATATAACATAGGCACAACGCTTTTATTAATTTAACAATTGATTTCCTATTATTCTGTGTTTTTGCCAAATACGGAAAATATGTACGGTATCGTATTAATTATCAAAAGTTTTGTGGCATTTGAATCGTTTTGATCGCATTTATGTAAAAATACATACATACATACATAAAATCACGCCTTTATCCCTAATGGGTTAGGCAGAGCGAAAGCAACCCAAAGGTCGTTCCGCCACGTCTGACAAATTTTGAGGGTTATTGCAGATGATTATTGTATATTACTATAGTGACGGGTTGTCAGCCCATCGCCTAAATTGCAATACACTGAAACTCTCGGATCCCTTAGCTGGTTTTTACAGCATGCCCGGGCGGAGATGCAGCTGGCACATTCTATGTTTTTCTATCACTCCCAGTCCAGCATGGAAGGAAAATTATGTAAAAAAAACTCACTGAAATTGAGCATAATAATGAGAATCCTAATTGCCTGCTTAATATTAATTTATAGTTTTCAGCCGTAAGACTTTACTTATTTATTAATGAACAAATTAAATAAACGTTATCAACTTATCATACTAGCTTTCTAGCCCGCATTTTCACTCGCCGTGGGTTTAAAATATTTATTATAGATTTTTTGCACTTACAGTGCTATATTATTTCTTAATAATATTAGAAATAACAAATCAAAAATTTCATCCGCCGACTTATTTCATCTGTCGGCGGATGAATTTTTTTATTTGTTATTTCTAATATTATTTGGTTTAAAATATTTCCCGCGGTAAAAAATTCCATATGTAGGTACCTAAGTAAATTTACTTACTAATGGCGGAAGATTTCTTAAAATTGGATAAGTAATAATCTCAGGATATTTTTTGTGACAAACAAACATAAGTACAGTGCTTTTCACTTTATAATAAAATGAAAAAGCACTTTAATTAGATACTAAAAAATTTATTATATTTAATTCGCCCATAATAAAAACATGAGTCAACTTTTGTAATGCGACTTAACCCCCCATGATAGTAAATTATAGAAAAGAGAAACCTAAATGATAAAAATGTTACTTGTAAAGAAAAACAAACAATTCTAAAAAAATCCTGTGTATTTTGTGAAATTTGGCACACTATGCCCTTTTTCAGTGTTAATTAATGTTCTTTGGTGTACTTATCAGCAATGTACAAATTAATTAGTTAATTTTGTAATACATCTTGTAAAATATAGCAATGTACAAATTGTATACCTAAGCCACATTATTCTGCATTCTTACAAAGAGTCGTAGCGGCTAGAGGATTTCTCTATCATAATCATCCAGATTTGTTACTTCCTTGCTGGACTGGGAGTGACAGAAAAACATAGAATGTGACAGCTGCATCTCCTCCCGTGCATGCTGTAAAAATCAGCTAAGGGAATCGAGGCTTTCAGTGTATTGCAATTTAGGCGATGGGCTGACAACCCGTCACTATAGCAATATACATAATCATCATTTGTATTAGCCCTCGAAACTTGTCAGACGTGGCGGAACAACCTGATTAGGTCGTTTTTGCTCTGCCTACCCCATTAGGGATAAAGGCGTGATTTTATGTATGTATGTTTGTTTCGTGCCTCGACTCATCAACTATCTAGACTATAATAAATCCTAAATCTAATTGCAAGACGACGTCAGACGTAACTCAGAGGAATTCGCTATCAAGTGATGTAACGCGCAGACAAGACCAGCCTTTATCAAACGCCGAATCCCCCTAATCCCAGGTCGTAAACGAAAATCTTTCCCCAACAGAACGTAAGTCTGCGTCACCTGCTCACGTTTATAGTACACAATAACCTTACTTATTATCCTTTACGACGAGTTAATGCGAGTTGTCGTCAGTATTTAGAGCTAGTCGTATAAAAAAAGGACTTGGACGCTGAGTGCGCGCGATTCCGAGCGCGCGCGCCGCCGGGAAAAATCATTCGATCGGATCGACCGCTCGCCGCTACTCGCACGCCGACGGGACTCATGGAAAACTATAACGTTCCAAATTCAAAATGACTCCTTCAAATCGAATAGTTTTCCATGAGTCCCGTCGGCGTGCGAGTAGCGGCGAGCGGTCGATCCGATCGAATGATTTTTCCCGGCGGCGCGCGCGCTCGGAATCGCGCGCACTCAGCGTCCAAGTCCTTTTTTTATACGACTAGCTCTAAATACTGACGACAACTCGCATTAACTCGTCGTAAAGGATAATAAGTAAGGTTATTGTGTACTATAAACGTGAGCAGGTGACGCAGACTTACGTTCTGTTGGGTATATTTAAAAGTATTTTTAAATTATAATTTATAAGAAAAGTTGTGAAAAAAAAAACTAGTCAAGATGATGTCCAAGAAGCAGCTGGCGTGCATGTTTACGCTGCACATCGTCTACCTGCTCGTCGGAGCGAGTATTTTCTACCACATAGAGAGTCCTCTGGAACTGCAGCAGAGGGACGAAGACAAACTGGAAAGACTTGAAATCCAAAGTAAGTGCAAGACAAGATACATGGCGATAAGTATTAGCCCGCTCTACCATGTTCCATTTAGGAATCGTGACCTTACGCCAGTTGAGTTGTAGCGTACCACATGGAGTTTAAAAACATCTAACAAGATTTAAGATTCTATTTTCAAACGTGCTTTTATTTTTAATTTGAATGTCAATGCTTCGCTGCGACATAGAACTTTTATATCAAAAATATGATTAATATTTTTAAAAGCTTCGTGGTGTGTTTTAACATGTGACCAGTAGCAATAATCAGATAATGATAATGAGTGGTTACAATTTATATTATTGATCAATATTTGTTGTGGATCGATCCACTTACACACAAGACTAGAAATATGCGGTGTTGCAACTGATTGTACAGCCATCGGTACTGAGAAAAACAAAGATATAATTACTGAGACAGATTATAAATAGATACACGCGACTTTCCACGGGCTATTTATTTATTTATTAACATCTAGTTTAAAAAAAAAACACAAATCAGAGAAAGCCACAAAATTTTGGTAGACAAATAAGAAAATTTGTGAAAAAGATGTTTTGAAATCCAATGAATTTATCTTTAAATTAGCAAAGCATAATATTGTAATAAAGAGAGTAACGAAAATTAACTTTCTTAACGTTAATATTTATTTCAATAACACTTTATTTAAGTAACAGCCAATAAATATACCATTTAACATGAAAGACTGTAGTAAATTGTAAGCAGATTGTAAAAAGTTGAAAACTTGTATCATTTCATTATTTACTACATCACGGAAACATTAGCCTCTAATTTCGTTGCCAAGAAAATACACGACTACTAGAATATTTTGATTTATCTCCTTGGAAAAAAAAACGAATGTTTTCAAGTTCCAAATTCAAATTAGGAAAGTTATATTTTTAATTTTCTCCCTTCCTTGCAACATTCTGCCTCGCTCTCGTTTTAATTTTAATGGCCAGTGTGTCATCCCATTGTATGTTTATTTTTCCACGACGCTAGATAAAAAACTTGAAACAATTGAGTGCACCGATCGACTAGGTTGCAGTAACCACTCGCGGCTGATTACATTGATACCTTCAGTCAAGTAGAAATTGATGCGAATCCTCCATTTTCCTTAGTTGATGAATGAGTTAGATTTATGTTGATGACATTTTATTTTGGTTTCAACAATCGAAAGTAGCATATAATATTTTCGCGGGTTCTTTGATTTAATGTTAACAAGCGAATTTCTATATCACAGTATTTTACTTTTCCAAACACAGTTTTAGAAAATATCCGGTTATGTATCATTTCTAAGAGTTACTACGAAATATCCATGAAAGAAAAATACACGTGGAAATCTATACCTTTCACGCTATAAGATATAAATCTGTAATGGACTTAATCTAGTTTACTAGAGTACTGCTAATCTTGATGTGATTTAAGGTTGGATAATCCACAAAATAACTTCCTTACTTTCCAGAATAAGGTAAATTTCTTCATAGTGTCTATTTTCAATGCACCAAATGCTCAATATATTTAAAATAAAACTAGAAAGGAGATGAGTGTTGCAGATTTCAGTGAATTGGAATTTAGGTGATAAGCTAAACACCTATCACATAATAACACACATTCCTGTCTGAAATTGTCCACTCCAATCTATTTAATAGTTCTTTGTCGCTTTCCTACCCCGTTTAGAATATAGGCGCGTTTTGTATGTTTTTGTACGTGTCCATTGTCACATTATCTTTGTAAACACTACAACATTTATCGTATTATCCTTCAAATAATGTTATACCAGTAGCCATCACCTGTTATAGTCAAGAGTGGTCAAGTGGCAGATTGCAACTGCATTCCGATAGCCAATAGATTCTAACAGCATTGATAAATATGGTTCATAAGCACAATTTTTACGTATGCCAAAAGTATCGTTTAATTTTATACTGAAGTACTTTTTTGAGTGGCAAGAGGCAGAGGTCGCAAAGCAAGCAGTCGCTATACTTTGTGATCGTTACCAAAATTTACACAGACAATCCTGTGATGCCAAATTTGACCAATAAGCAGATTTCTTTGAGCATCCGTCACAATCACAAATGGTCTAGAAAACGGTTAGGCAATAAAAATATTCACCCCCTATTTATTTTAACTAATAGCTCTCTAGTAATAAATTATCTAATAAACAACTTTGATGAATATTAGTATTATGACACCGATCTCCATGTACTATTAATTAACCGCTGGATTGATTTATATGCTAGCTATTAATATTACACACACTGTAAGAGAGTGTCACTGCCAGAGTAAGTGCTTCCAAGTGCATAAGAGTAAAAGTGTGTGCATAGCTTGAGGACACCCACGCACATATTTTAGTTCAATCATAAAGATGAGCATTAATACTAGCTCATTAAAACAAGGCAGTTTACCTAAAAGGTCAACTTATTCAACATTTTAGTTCTCTACTTTTATTTGCTGCTATCGCGATATAAGACATTCACGGTATGTACCTTACGCAGAAGGTAAAGACGTTCTCGGAAATGGTCGTATCGGACACAAAGACGTATCGGGAAGAGGACCTAATAGATCGAAATGATTAGACTATAATATAGGTAATATAACAGTACAATTATGAAAGCAATATACATGTACATATTGCATAGGTAATAAATTCACCAATCAAGAGCTATACGGGTGCTCGAGGTCTATGTCAAGTTTATTAGCTAAGTGTTTATTAATATAACTGTTACCTCAATTATTTGTAGGTAATTATTTAGTTACAGTGAAATGAGAAGGCAGAGAAACTACACATGGTTTGCTAGCCCAAAAATAATAATTATTATGCAGATACAGACAATCTGCTATTATACCGAATCTATTATCATTTTAATACGAAATACAAATAAACTTTGCAATATAGTACCGTAGTATTAATTACCGGGAGACGCCCATTTTTCCTGCCCACTACCAGATAATAACGTCTGGTAGAAAAACATACTTATGTTTTATCCAAACAGGGATTCCCATAAATGACGGTGAAAGATGTGCACTTTCCCACCCAGGTTCACCCGGAGTCGGAAACCGACTCAACTTTCCTTATAATTTGATTACAAACCAAACAGTGACTCATTATTTATATCTGTACAGGTACTATTAATATCATACACAGCATCTTTACCGGTGCTTAGATTTTCCAGTTAGGTTAAGAAACCCAGGGCGTCTATTCTACTCGAAAACGCTCGCCTCGCCCCGTCGAGTCGAACGCCGTTCGTCATAAGCTTGATGGGTCCCGTCAAATACAGTGTGAAAGTGAAGCAAGATAAGCGATCATAGACTACTATAGACTTATAAATAAACCTACTTCCGATTGATAATGTTTAATGCTAAGGTTTAATGAGATTGATTGATTGATGTTTACTCTGAAAATAATTGGACGTAAAAAAATGCCAAGTTTTCGATCATAAGCCTTGAAAAGTAGTAAGTGAATAGGTAAGATAATACATACATACTATCACGTCTGTATCTCTAATGGGGTAGACAGAGAGTTAACGACCCAAACAAAGGTCGTTTCTCGTTCCTCTACGTATGTTTGAGGTTTGTTTAAGATAAATCTGTATATTACAATGACATGTTGTCAGCTTCTTTATTCCCATTATCTGGGGTCGGCTCTCCTTGTCCGTCTTCTATATTCTCAGCCCATCGCCTAAATTACAATATTATACTTCAGCCCTTGCATGCTTTTATAGCCTGCCCGGGAGGCGATGCAGCTAGCGCATTCTATGTTTTTTTTTAGTATGCAAACTTTACTCTCGGTCCAGCATGGAAAGAAAAACAAGCTTTACGTGCTTTTCCCGAGTTACCAGCGAAGACAAAAATCTTTAATTCCTGGTAGGTACCTAACTAGAAAACGTTGCATCGTAAGGCCTTTACTCTAACACACTGTGCCGCCAGCATATTGTCGCCGGTCATGCCGCCAGCATTATCGCCGCCGGCATGCCGTGCGATTCTCGCGCTGAATAGTTTTTAACATAAAACTGCACTTTATGTTAAAAGCAAAATATTTGGCACAGTGCTAGTTACATGACTAATTTTTCGTGTCTTTTATTGTTTAGCTGGGCTCTTAGGCTAACTCACCTCACCAGGTACTCCGAACCTTCGATTATTCAAGTTTTAATAATGTTTCCTTTATCTGCATACAAAACCTGATTCACTTGCTAATTTTCAGCTTTATAGGTTAACGGGAAGTACCAGTTCTATTTTGACAATCCCTATATGTGTCAGTCGGTGGGTGTCGTTTTCGTCTAACTTGGCATATTCGTTTCATGATTCTAGCTTTAGGATCTGCGTTGATGAGTTCGTTAATCATTCAGTAAGATTTTAGATTTGGGCCCCCCGCCTGGTCTTCCAGCCTCCTACATATTGGAACTTTTACTATGTTTTCTGCCTAAGCATAAGCACTCTGAACATTTTTTTTGTAGAAATGGTTCAACATATATCTCACGCACTCTACTCCATAATACTGGAAGCTCCGGGGCTCGAACTATATGTATTTTGATTTTTTACCCAAAAGCTCCAAGACAGATTGATAATGATTGATTTCAAATTTATTTGCACATAAACCCTTATTTTAAAACCTTTAGAACCATGTGACCTCCGGAACCTCCTGTCATTTTATGCTAGTCTATAGTGTCAGCTTAATTGTCAGTCAGTCAGTCAAGTTAAAAAATTAGATTTTCTGTATATTATTTAGAAATAAACATCTAGAAATCAACTGTCTTCTACACTGTAGAATTTACACAGTTTACCAACGAATCCCAAAATTCTTCAGTCACATAACGCGCAACGAGAACTCCCCATAGAACTGCTGGTGGTGCAGGGAAAAGTGGAGGGGAAAATGCCTCGCAGCCGCTCACCAACTAGATGGACGGATCAGATAAAATCTGTGATCAAGAATACCATTACCGAATGTTCGCACGAAGACAGTAATAGGACTAGATGCCAATGCATCGTTAGACAGGCTACACAGAATCCTGCCAATTCCCGGCCACGACCACTCTGCCAAGAGTAAAAGACTAAGAAGAAGAAAAAGAGAAATCCAACATACAGACAATTTCGATGTGCGAACATTTCCATGAAACTCATCCCACCGCATAATAATCAGCGGTAGTTTATTTTAGGGCACAGACTCCCGGCCCATTTTAGGAAGCAGGAGTCTCTGCTGATCAAAGCAAACTAGTACTCCGACCCTTGCATGATCCTTTTTATCGACGTCCCCAAATCGGCCCAAAAATCTAAGTGGAACCAAATATCTGTAACTATTATATTTAGAGCAGATTTGCACATTGAGCACGGCCTCGGAGAGAATAATTGTGATAGGTAGTTAAGTGTACGTACGTGTACTAACAGCTTAATTGTAGTGCGTGCGAGTGAAAATTATATTTTTCTTGCAATAAATGATCAAAATATTTTCAGTTTTATTTTATTATCATTAAATCCATAACGTTGATTTAGTTTCACCTGGACACTAATACATAATTTACCACTGGTTAGTGTGATTAACATAAAATAATTCACTCAAACAATGATTGGCTGACCACATTTGAGGATGTGATGTGAATCAACTCAACGTAGCTACTCATGAAACTGAACAACTTTCCCCAGAGAACATACATAGGTCCAAATATGCAAAAAATAGGTCAGTACCCCAAAACTTAGAACCCCTGACATCATTTGTATCCAAATATGTTTTAAAGTTGTTCAGTTTCGTAATAAAATAGAAAATCTATAAAATCCGATGAATCTCGGTGTAATAAATTATATTTAAAAAGCAGTAATTTAATTTTATTACATTCACATAATTTCGTGTTAGCAAACGAGACCAAACCGACGGATTACCGTGCCCTCCGAAGCACAGATTTATCTTTTTTGGCAGCTGTTAGGTGATTCAGCCTGTATTGTCTTAACTAAGTACTCAAGGGTCAGCCTTACATGATAATGATCAATCACAACTTTTTTTTTAACGTTCAAAAATGTGTTATTTACAACATGGGATATTTACAAAAATGACTTAATTAAAACTAATTAAAGGTAATAAATGGCCTCCAGAGCGTCCTGCTGTGGCATGGTGCCCAGCACGCTGGCAGCTTTCTGCGATTTCTTGATCAGGGGCAAAAGGTTCAGACTCTGACCATTAGACAGACCAGTGATGACAGAAGAGTTGACGGTGGATCGGGGTACAGCAAGTAATTTTGCGTCAAATACCAGATTAGAATAGCATCTCTCCATCTCTTCCCGCGGATGCCGTAAAGGCCGACAATTAAATTTATAAAATGGATCTGGACAGCAGCAACTCACCTGCCAAGCGTCGCGAGAAAGGCAATTATCCTCCAACAAGAGAGGCCCATGTCCTGAAATGGACTTATAGTGGCTCATATTAAAAAATAAAATAAAATAAAAAATATTTGTTTGATGATATTTGGCGCCTAATTCTAGTTGGGAGGGTGGTGTTTTTCATTATGTTATTAATCATACATAATGTGCCTACTAAGTAGTTGTGTAAAAGCTAGACCATTTTGCAAGTGGGCGTAGCGTCTAAACCACTTTGTGTTAAATGGTGTATTTTTCCCATAATATCAATGATAACCTATAGATCATATATTATAGGAAAAATATAGAAATAATAATACTTTTAATTCATAATTATGACCCATTCGCCTTTGCGACGGCACCTAATTTCGTGTAAAAGCTAGAGAATTTTGCAAGTGGGCGTAGCGTGTAAACCACTTTGTGTAAAGTAGTGCATTTTACCCATAATATCAATGATAACCTATAGATGATATATAATAGAAGAAATAAAGTAATAATAATACTTTTAATACATAATTTTGACCCATTCGCCTTTGCGACGGCACCTAATTTCGTGTAAAGGCTAGAGAATTTTGCAAGTGGGCGTAGCGTCTAAACCACTTTGTGTAAAGTGGTGCATTTTACCCATAATATCAATGATAACCTATAGATGATATATGATAGAAGAAATAAAGTAATAATAATACTTTTAATACATAATTTTGACCCATTCGCCTTTGCAAAGGCACCTAATTGTCGCCTGGCTCGTTGTCGAATGCTTGTCGAAAATAAAGGTAAATAATACAATTTTGGGTTGTCAAATTATCACCAAATTACCGATATCATAGACAAAAAACGAATTTAATAAAAAATTAATTGTAGAAAGGAACAAAAAATCACAGTTTGATACGGTTCTCAATGAACGTGGGCGGAGGCGCAGCAGTACAAGGAGAACTATCAAATCAATGTCAAATCTAAAGGTGGCAGCGTAAGTTCCTTTTTTCACCACGCGAATTTAAAGCGTGGTCGTACCTTATCATACGCAACTTGACATCTGTTTGTTTACAAACAAAGCGAAAAATTTGACAGCGTCGAGTGATGACGTCTTCCATACAAAGTTCTGTCAAAGTCAAGATAAGGCGCTCGACGCGCCAGAGCTGAATAGACCCCCTGATTACGACTAGGTAACGACAGTGGAATAATTTTTAACAACACTTTTTTTCCTTGGAATGACATAAAATAGTCATTAGTGAGAACGTCCCTCTATCCTAGTTGTATGATCTATTTCTAGGACTGTCATGGTACCGTAGAACTACTATTCTATTATAATGCCTTTGGGGCTCAATACTGAACTCATTCCATTTTGACTCTATTTTGGTCACGTTTGGCTTCCTCTAGAGTCCAAAGCAAAACAAAAAACTTCTGTGTTCTCGAATACATTCAAATCTTATTTAGGCCTCTATCTCAAAAATATTTTACGAGTTAAAATTAAAATGGCAGCTAAACAAAAAGATTTTCCGTGTAATAAAAGTTAAACGGCCGGTGCTCTGGTGGATTTGTTTTCATACAATTTAATGGTTTTTTTTAGAATACAGATGTTGTGCTTATTATTCGTGTCAATAATTTCTTGTGTTGATGATCTTAAGGAGGGAAGTACTCTAAATCGGGCTAAACACGGTCCGGCATTTGACTTTGTTAGTATAGTTAATAGTTGAATTTTCAATAAATCTATATATGGTTAGCTTCTCTAAAATATGGAGAACAACTAGATTCATAGATATAATCTAAAAATACTATGATTACACCAGGAAATCATCAGAAATATCATGAAAAACTGGCGTCTCAATGCCGAATTTGAACAACTGTGACATTTCTATGAGCTTAGAAACAGCAAATGTTATATCGAAATCACCGTATAATTATGAAGAACATCATAATCAACTCTGTTTTTCAATACTTTTTGTATACATTGAGATATATGCAAAAATATATGAAATCGGCTTGAAACAGCCCCATGCTAGAAAAGGACAGAGCGCGCATTCTGTCATTGGTTTGAAAGGGACAGTTGCCGCGAGCACATAGACCCTTAAGAACATTTATCTCATCAACGCATTAGAATTTTCAAAGTCGTCCATAATATTGTGACGTCTCTTTAGGGAAAGCCCTTAGCAGTTGATAGGTATAATTTGTGTAATATTTACAATACCAATACAATCACGTTAATTTTCCTCATTATTGTCATAAATTGGCAAAATATTAACGTTACGTCACAAATGCTGACAAAATATAAGAGTTGGTCATCTTTATCATAAATTGGCAAAATATTAACGTTACGTCACAAATGCTGACAAAATATAAGAGTTGGTCATCTGTACTATTTTATATTACGTTAGTTGGTCTGATGTGCGTACTCAATATTTCCTTGTATGGGTAACTTTATGACGACACAATATGGTTTCCTGCGAAATTTAAAATATACTCAACTCATTCGGTTTTCCTCCAAATATTATAGTATTCCAATTTGAACCATCGACATGACAGAAGAAGAAGAAATATACCTATTTCTCGAATTTATAAAGTCATTAATGTCATTATAATGTAGCCACATAATAGTACGAAACAGTGAATCAGTTAAGGGGAAAACGAACATACATAAAATCAGGTCTATATCAGCTACGAGGTAGGCACATCGTCAAAGATATTTTAAGGGATATTGAAATCCTTAAATCCCTTTACTTGCCATTATATTATAACCTTGGAAGAGAGGTTAAAATTCTCCATTTCATTACTATTTTCAGTCCGGCATTAAAGAATAATGAGATTACTTCTTTTAATTACAAGAATTGCAAGCAATCATCGTAAATTACTAGAAAGATTGTTAATAACTATAATATAAACCGTATAAAGACATACTGTGTATTGCAAAACTAAGCAGAGTATCATTACGATGTAAGTTTGCTCTACCTGACAAATACAGATGTGCATTATAAGAAGAACTATTTCTATAATGACAAAACTAATCTACTTACTTATAAAACCGATTTTCACCATATATCCCTGAGTTTAAAACAATGGTGGTCATAAACCATTGAATTATTTTAATGTTTTGACATCATTGATGGCGCACAAGATGAAGGTATTCGCTAAAACAAAAGATTTTAATAGGCCACTTATGCTAATTTATGGGTTATTAAAATGGGCGATAACTTATTATGGGCGGTTTTAAAGATAATTGTTGCTAATGTTGTAGACATTTTATTAGGAAAGGTGAGATTGTTATGTAGATGGATGCCCATACTTGATAAATGGTTATTGTCACGAGGATTCAATAAGTATTACAGCTTTACTGGAACTTACCTTGATTTCAAAAACGAAAGAAACTATGGCCCGTATTTATAATCAGCTCTCAAGAGTGACAGCGAGTTTGAGTTTGAATCAGAAATGTCATTTCAGTACAAAACGGCCTGTCAAATCCACACTTAATATCGCTCTCAAACTTGAGATCGCTTTATAAATACGAGCCTATAAGTTCAAATTCTTCTACAGTTATGTTTATTGTCAAGTCTACCACGACATCAGATCTTCCAAAGCTTAAAGCTTCTTCTGTCGGTGTGGGTTTCGAGTTTCGAGTCGATCAAGCTTTCAAAGCTTTACAAATTAAAGAAAGTAAAAAAGAAAATAAGTAACGACATGCAGGACTTTTACAAGCAGTACCCTACCTATATACTCCATTCATCATTAAAAAATAATTTTCTCCATACTAAAACGGTCATTTTGTATGGCAGGAAATATTTTTTAATAATGAGTAGAGTAGAGTATAGTTGATGTTGGATTTCATATGGACTAATATTATTCCTAAACTAATCGTTCTATGACGGATTAATTGCTTGTCACTCATTTGTACGTTTAGTACTTTAGTGATTAATTCACTCTCGTACAAGATTACCTGATCGTATAGATATCTAGGCGAATGCAGGCGATCAAGGTGTGCTGCATGCAACTCAGTATTAATAAAAAAATACCTAATCTTTTTCGTCGTAACTAAGGTACTCTGCGCTGCCACCATAGTAAAAGCTGCCGAAAACGCTTATTTTTGAATAGCAGAGACCTTTTCCAAAACGTTACGATTTATATACCCTAGCCGTAGTTGAATATAAAATAAAAATATATAGGTTTTAAGATAGAGCTTGCGCGGTATCCTAGTTGATACTACCTCAGTCAACGATACTGAACAACTATCACCAGGCTTTTTTTTTTCAGGAAATGAAAAAAAAAATTGCTTTTTCATACACGTTTACTTTTGTAAATAGAATGTTATTGCAATTTCTGTTTCTGAAATTTTCATTGACTTTTTAGTATCTCGTCTTTGACCTTTGGCATTGATTTTTTTAATACGTGTATAAATTAATTTCCTGGAATCCAATGATGTGCAGTCCCAGCAGATCAAATTGTCATCACTGTCAAATAGTTAATATATAATAGTTAATAGCATCTCAATGTGCTTTAAATAATTTAAAAAAAAACTTCTGCAATGATATTATAGCTGTCCCGTAGAGCTGTCCTCAAAATATCATCCGCACAAAAATTACGTCTCAAGTTAAAATAATATACAAATTCCAAATACTTATATATTTATAAAATATACAAGAGCTTGTTATGTTCTTGCTGTGGAATGTACTTAAACGTGACTAAAACCTTAAAAAGAAACATTTTGATAGTTATATATGGTAAAGCGGACAATGTTACCATTACAAAAGTCATTATTTTTATTTCGTCAGTTTCATCTGATTGTTATCGTAAAGGAAAAATCTCGAACGTCTTCCATAGACATCAAGAATTCGGATTTATCAACAGACAGGCTTCTGGAAAAGTATTCCTCTGGTATTGTTGGCTGGGTGGGATGGATCCCATACTAACCCAAGTTCACCAGTATTCAAGGTCCCCTGATCTCATTTCTAAATCTTATCTCTAGAAGTATAAAGCCCCTAACAAAATCTGCAGAATTTCTTATTTTGGATCAAATTAGATCGATTTGTTCCTTCCTTCCTCAAAATGCTCATGATCCACATGGAGATTTCGCGGATGTTCCAGATAGAATTAGGATTCCATGTCCGTATGAGGAAGGCGAAAGGAAGACGCCGCTCTGTGAGGATGCGGCCTAGCCTTGGTCCGGTCACTGACAGAATCATGATGGCGCATGAGTTATGAGTACGGCGTGTTGTGAATAATTAAGCTCAGTTTAAAAATTGGAGTAAAGAAATATTGTCAATATCTAAACATTATAATGTTGTTTCTGACTTGTAAAAGTTCTTGATATAATTCGACCAAAACATTAAACAGAAGAGCGACCTTTAAAGATACGTTTATTATTCGGTAAGAAGTAAACGCAAAGCCGCCCTTTTCTGTTTTGTCATGATAGAAAATGACAGGTTTGGACTTACGTTTGCAACACGGAATTCCCCTCAATATTAACATTTAATTTGTTTAACTATTCAGGTCAAAATGAAATATCTGAATTTAAAGCTGATCCTAGCCTTACTTCTGAAATTCCTTCCTTCAATATCTAAAATACTTTTTAAAAAAATTAACGTATTCCCTGTAAATACAATTAAATATTAATCAAGAGGGATTGACAGAACAATACCAACATAACTAACATATATGGCACCTATTACAGTCACATACAAAAGAAGCGCAGATTCATGTTTAGACGTTATTAGCACTTTATATGCGTTAAATGACTTATTTATTAATATTTTGTCAAACGATAGGTCGTGATCGTGATGCACCTTCTGCCTGATATAGCACCTAAAAAAAAGCAATATACACAAAATACAAAATAAATTGGATGATTTTTTTGGTGATTTCTAATTCTATTTACCATGGTAAACTCATTAAGTTAGTTCTGTGCTTAACTATGGACATAATGAAACCCTTGACATATATCTAGAAATTTGACCTATGATCATCATCATCATGGGGTACCAATTTTGGAGGTCAGCATGTAGAAACCAACGCGGTCTTGACTTGAGCCGCTCTTTTTAGCTGGTTATAATAACGATGTTTGGTCCAATCTTTAATGTCGTCTATCTATTTTCTTCTGGGTCGGCCTGGTGATCTTTTCCCAGGAATCTTGCCTTCGAGAATCAACCTTATAAACTCATATTGGGAACCTCTTTGCACATGGCCAAAAAAGGCAACTTTTCTGGCCTAGCTGGTCCATCATCGTATTTTTAACATTTTACGCAATGACCTATAATGGTGCAAGTTATTCAGACGATAACACTTAACTCCCTGTCTGAGAAAAAAAGTCATTACACATTCAGTTTTAAACATTGTTTCGTTTCTGATCAATAAACACTTAAAAGAAATTGGGTTTTTATCGTCATTTAGCAAAGTTAGTACCATCTATGAAAATTGAACCTTACTCACGGCTTGTGACAATTGCAACGCAAATTGTAAACTTAAATTTAATTTTACTTAGTCATGTAACAAATTCATGTCTCGACGTAAATATAAGTAAATAGCATCGGCCTCCGCAGTGTAGACTCCGTGATAGTAGAATTAGTCCCCAATTAGAAGTTGTCGCATGTCACATAAATTTACAGATGTGTTAAGTGCAAGGTTCAGACACAATGGAATCGATGCCTGAACTTCACGTTTTCTTGAAATGAACATCCGTCTTTTTCATGGATTTCAGGAATTTATATATTAAGTTAATATCATTCATTTATGTAAGGCACATTTTATGCCATCATAACATTCATACTGATTTGACAATAAATATGTCACGATCACAATTTCCTCATAGAAAAAATTGTATGTCATAGACGGTGAATCAATGAATTTGGATAAAATAAATTTTGTAATACTGGTCTATACGACAAGATTGAAAATCCAACAAAAATAAACTACCAAAACGACAACATTTTTGGAATTTTCCTAGTAAATAATATCGAAATTGAACCAGATAAAGACAATCAATCGTAATTCAGATCAATCCTATCAGTTTGCTCTACATCTACTAGAATGCAAATAAAAACTAGTTTAAATAATCTGTTTAGGCAATCTTTTTTTGATCTCTAGATAATTCAAGTGAAATCTCTCTCTCTCCCTCGATTGATCAGGGGGCCGATCGCACTATTTTACAACGGCTCAAACATTCGAACGATAATGGTTCGGTTACGATTCAGATAGTGACATGATCTCCTTCTTAGCGTCTCGACTATGTCTATCTCGACGACTATCTCGACTTATCGATATGACAAAGATGCCGCCTGTGAGATAACACTACAATTTTTTTCAAATCCAGATAAAACTAGTTCCATTAATTTGAATACCTAAATGTTGTTTATGTACATTATCTTTTCACTTCTTATGTTTATCTAGAAAGATTTTATGACAGTCGCTAGATAGCTTCCGCGTTGTCTCGGTAAAAAGAAGATGATTTGCAAATGTTTAAATGGATACCACATTTCTATCAGTAAAGATTATGTATAACCAGTTAGGTAGGTATGAATGATCTTGATTTAATGTTTTAGAATCATTTTATAAAAGAGTTTAAAAATTACATTATAGGCTTTTCATTATAAACTTATTCATATGTGAAAGGTCTAAAGGTAAACACTTTTAAAGTTAACATCAAAATTATATGAAGCAACATTCTCAACAAACGGATGCGACTACAAATAATTTTTATTGACACTGATAATCTATTTAACACATTGCTCAGGGTTAATGTCAGGCAAGTGATTAACAATGCACTGGCAAATATGACTGGCGCTGAGTAACGAAATCACGACACTATGTACTACCTATATAATGAACTTGGGTAATTTTTATATATCATGCAATTTGCGGGGATTTCTTCGAATTTCGTTGCGTGATGCGTGACACGGGTTTCAGAAAGTTTTCAATTATGACAATTTTAATCGTATGGTAGAAATGCGATATAGCATGATACATCTGAAAATTGAGAATTCTCATGCCTCCTAATAATATTGATGAAGAATTTGGAAGGGTTCATGTCAACGTTAAAAGAGAGGAAGGAAGGAGGTCTTAAAAATTATAGGATGACTTGGGAAGGTCATATTACCATCAAAAGACAGGTAAAACGATTGATGATGTTTCTTAGGATGTACTCATCAAAAGGGAGAAAGGAGGAAGATATAAAAAGTAAGATGGAGATTTAAGGTAGAGTCATAACTTCATAAAAGGAGAGGAAGAACTTTATGTTATCGAATGACGATAAATTTATTTATCTATTAATTAAATGACTCTACGTATAATTTAGAACGTGTCTTCGTTTGCTACTGCACATTCTATGCTTCCTTCTTATGTTTGTTCATTCGTTTAACAAGGTTTGACTGGTCCTAATTTAGCTTCCTGTCGTTAATTCCCAAAATTACTCGGTAATTTATCTTAATGAACAACTACAATTTTATTATTCTAAACTAAAAAAAGTTCATAATTCTGAAATTTTTGTGATGCAATTGCAAGTTATTAATTTTGTAAAGCTACGAGTAGGTCCAATCGTAAGTTCATAACTATTATGGGGTGCTATGTGCTATCAAGAAATTGATATCTGGAGCTCACAAATCAACGTAGTCTTGCTGTTTTCAGCTGTAAAAGAGACCGATAATAATAGGACTATTTCTAATTTTCAGATTCAGCTAGGGTTTTTGTTCAAAAATGCTCTCATTCAAAAATGTCACAGTTTTGAAGCTTTGTTTTCAGCTGCAAGCATGAGGGAATTTTTAACTTTAATTTATAGGCGTTATTTTTCAATCTTATGTTTTTAACTTTACTCTAGCTATTTCATATATCTAGATAGAACCATCAAACCTATAGGATTGATCGTCCTTCACAGTGCTCTTGACAGTGACTATAACCTCCACGCACAATGGCCCGATCCCACCAATATCGCAATTGGTTTTATGTACGTTAAATGGTAATCACATAACAATGTAACCACTCCTCCTTTTCAAGTCGTTCGCTATAAACTAGTCGGTCAATCGGTTTGTATAGAAAAAAAAAACCGCTAATGACTTCCGCGACGGTGGATCAATTGGCTGATTGATTTTGTTGGGATTGGATAGAATAGAAGTGAAAAGAAAACTTTTCAAGAGTTCTTCCCCAAAGGATATGAAATGCCAGATAAGGTTTTGTGAAGAGTCTGGGGAAGTCCTATCTTCTTCTTAGCGAGTGGATTTTCGAGTCGAACAACGACCCGATAAACCCTGGTGTCAGAGTTTTAAAACCGCCTAGTAGCACAGCCCTATGTAGGTAGGTTAGGTATCAAGCAGAAGTGACCAACAACATTTCTACAATCTGATCTGAAGGGCTTTGGAGTGAAAGCCAGCGAAAATAGTGACTCACTAATTATTGCTACTGCTAACTAGTTACTTTCCAACTGAAAATTAATTAAAATTAGGTCTGGAAGCAGCTAGTTTTTGTCTGCAGCCTGAATTGAGCACATTTAATGAGTAGGCCTATGCGTAGCAACGGGCGAAGTTTTTGCATCACAAAAAAAATGGCGCTTTTTATCCAAGACTCTAAAAACTGAACTGTAATGTAATTTGTGTTGAGCCACGCGTATAATTGCCATTTATAAAAACTTACACTTTTTGTTTAAAGGCCCTTTAATTTCTTCTTATTGTCTCTTTTTAATAGACGCTTTTTTTTTCAGTAGTTGAGTAATATTCAATTACTTGAACGAAATCACTGTCTTTGATTCCTATATCTTTGATTTTCTATGGAACAGTTGATTTAGGTGTCAGACTTATGCAATTGGGTACTTGACTGGGTAGCTTAAAAAATTCAAAACGTTTATATTTAAAACTGATGGCTAAAAATATTGTGGATTTTATTCATCATTTAAAAAAAAATGCACATTTCGATTTTAACAATCGAGTTAAAAGTATATAAGTTATTGATTTGAGTAGTCAATATTTACTAAAATGTGACGTCATAACTCACTATTTTCATACAAAAAAGCGTTTTTGACATTTCATAAAAAGTTGCTGATTTGACTAGTTGGAAAGTAGCCAATTGCTCTGCTGTGACTCTGCTTGGTATGTTGGAATATTATCTATTTGATTCAATTTTCCCCATGTACAAAACAAACTAAAGAGAAAGTTTATTGCGATTACCCTTGTCTGCTTCTTTTACCATGTTGAGGCAAAGGATTAAGGCCCGTATTTATAATCAGCTCTCAAGAGTGACAGCGAGTTTGAGTCCGTATCAGAAATGTCATTACAGTACAAAATGATCTGTCAAATCCATACTTAATATTGCTCTCAATCTTGAGATCGCTTTATAAATACAAGCCTAAATTTTATCCTCTCATAATATCGTGAATCATAAATAACCAGAAATATTTTTCTAATTTCCAGATCTCCTATACGAAAACTACATTCCAGACGACCCAGACAAGCAAGACACGATCCTTAGGAAGCTGTCCACTTACTGCGGGAAGCCCATGTTCAATGCCACCACGGAAGATGAAGAACCTCCTTTCAAGTGGGACTTCTACCACTCGTTCTTCTTCTCCTATACCGTCGTCAGTACCATTGGTAAGTTCCAAATTGTAGAAGCAATTTCTTGTGAATGTCCACTTACTGCGGGAAGCCCATGTTCAACGCCACCACGGAGGATGAAGAGCCTCCTTTCAAGTGGGACTTCTATCACTCGTTCTTCTTCTATACCGTCGTCAGTACTATATTGGTAAGGTTCAATTTTGATGTCAGTCAAATTTCTGGACGAATTTGGTACAAAAAAAGCTATTGTGTGTATGAAACATAAATATACAAGTCATCTTCCATGTCAATTAGAACATTCGTTTTGAAGTTAGACCTACCAGGCCGGAAGGTACCGCTGAAGATACCGCAAAACAGTAATTCTTTTATATACAGGAGGATATAGCTCGTAAAACCAAAACGTTTGCCCTGGTTTGCCCAAAGCAGCCACCCCGTGATGAATATGTTAGAGTTAGAGGGGTTTACGGTAGTTTTACGACATCCGATACTATACCCAGATGGACGAGTAGGAAACTTTATCAGTATGTCATCCACATATAGGTAAACAAACGAAGCATGCCTAGACTACATGATAAACTCATAAATATCTATAAGATGATCAGTATCTCTTTCAAGTGTTGATTGGTATTGAGTAGATAAGATCAATAATAATATTTTCTTCTCAAAAACTAATCAATGAGCGTCAACTATCATTTTATACGTCATTAGTCACATTACATACAAGTACTTCTACTTATGTGCTCATCTTTATTTCAATGAAATAGATAGCACCTGCATCATCAAGTGTCATCTTCAAATTGTATTTCGCAGTCAGCTGACGAAAAGATAAAAATAGGTACCTACTTGAAGTTCATAGGGACAATACATGCAAATGTATTACTACTAGACAAAAGTAATACTTTTTAATGTTTCTATTTACGGTATCCTATTTTGGAAATGTCGAATAATTTTGTGGAGCTGATTGCGTTAATTTTTCAACTTCCTGAACAGTGACAGACATAATTTTAAAGACGCTAGCTTACTATAAAATTCCATTCTATTCACCAGAGTTCATCAAGTTATTCGATTCGACAATAAAAACAACAGAGAAGAAGATTATAGACTTGGTTAAACTAAAAGAGCATGAGCCCAATATCGAATAGGTACTCAATCCGTAAGTCTATGCTCCTCTCCCTGTCTTCGCTCGAAAGGACATAAAAACCTCGCAATCTCTAAGCTTTGATCTAATATGCAATATTCTATGTTTCAGGTTATGGTAACCTGGCACCTACGACGCACTTATCAAGAATCCTCATGATCTTCTACGGCCTCTTTGGTATACCCATCAACGGTATCCTGCTTGCCAACCTCGGTGAATACTTCGGTCTTCAGGTATGTCACTCGTATATTTTTTATATACAACGACCTAATTTATTTTACGTTAACTCACGTATAAACTACATTCGAGAATCATTATTCTCATACAATGCAAATAAGTTAGTATAATTGTTCTTTTACCTTACAGTTCAAAAAACATTCTAAGGTAATTATTTCTAAAAGCTTTAATTGTGAGATTGAGGATTTCAATATACTTTTCCTTATAAGTAATCCAAGTTTTTTTTCTCAATTTCAGTTGATCTCCGTATACCGCAAGTACAAAAAGCGCCACAGAAGGCGCGCTAACAACATGAACTACTGTTTCACCAACCTCGGCATGCTGGGTCAAATCTTCCTCTACCTGGTGCCAGGATTCCTGTTCTTCATCTTCCTTCCCGCCTGCATCTTCGTCATCTTCGAAGGGTGGGACTTCGTAGCGTCAATCTATTACGCCTTTGTAACTCTCACCACTATTGGATTTGGAGACTTAGTTGCTGGTAAATTTTATTTTTCTTCCTTCCTATCAAATTCAATGCATTCATAATTTATAGAAAACGTTATCGGTCAGTAATTTACACAAAATTCACCTGTATACCTAATAGTAATCCTACAATAAGATTCATAGCGCCTTATGAATTTTTTATATGCTTCTTTGCACAGTTGTTATCATTTTGCTTTTCTGTTTTTCCAGGCACTGTGAACAACGGCTTCAAGAGTGGTTACTACTTTACCTACCAAATATTTCTAATAATTTGGATCACCTTTGGCCTCGGCTACATTGTAATGTTGTTGGGATTTATCACTAGCGGAATGAGATCAGAGAGTGTTCACAGAATTGAGCAGAAAATAGCCTCTCAGATTAAATCCACACAAAATAGAATCTTGCAAGGATTCACGAGAGATGTAAATGTTATAAGAAAACTAATTAATGAAGCTAACTTAATCAAAATAAAGCCAATTTATGTAGATGTAGGACCAATTTTAAGCAAGAGTGCCAGCTGTCCCAATTTCACATTTGATATCGAACCAAGAGGACCAATTTGTGGACGAAAGCGAGCTAATTCAGAGAATATCCACTTATCTGCAAAAGATATGCTTCGTATACAGTCTGATACAGATTTACTAGGAATTGATAAAGAAAAGACATTTAGCGCACAAGCCATTGTAAAACCAGCAGAGTTGTTAGCAAGAGTAGTGAATGTACTTGGAGGTATTGATCCACAACAACAACAAAAAGAGAAAGGTGTTCACATGTTCGATGACGACCAAATATTAGCAAGTGAAAAGCCGCCAATATTTAGTATAGGACATGATATTATTCCTAGCTCTCCTGGTGCAAGAAATAGAGCTCTTAGTGTGGCTGTGCCCTGTTATAGAAAAGAATCTGTAACAAAATTCGATCATGACCTAACTTGGACCAATGGTGATACAGCGGATAAATACAGAAAAGAAGCCAATTATAGAAGTGGTAAATTGTCTTTGCCTAATAATTTCATTCCCCTTGAAGAAATCGACCTTCAAAACAAGACCATGTTGTCACAAATTTTCAATAATCCAAACACAGCGGAGAATCCATCGGAACTAATCAAAACTAGTATGAAAGATAGAGTTAATCAGGCACAAGAAGTTAGTGAGCCTGTTATTACAGAAAAACCAAAGAGACGTGGTAGTATATTCGCAAAGTTAGGATTTGGACAAAAGAAAGAGAAAGACGAGGATGAAGATAATGCAAAGGCTTATAGAGAGAAAACCCAACGTGGGCGAAGAAGTATTTTCCCAACATTTGATTTCTCGGATGAAGACGAAGAAGATGCAGCAAAAATTAAAGCATATCAACAGAAAAAGAGACATAGTATTTTCCCCACTTTCGATTTTAGTGAAGATGATGAAGATGATGCAGCTGCCGCAAAAGCTTACAGAGAGAAAACTCGGTCAGGTAGGAAGAGCATATTCCCTAAATTTGATTTAAGCTTTAGTGAAGATGAAGAAGATGAAGACACAGCTAAACGGTATAAAGAAACCACTAAGCGAGGGAGGCGTAGCATATTTCCAACTTTCGATTTTAGTGATCCTAAGGATGACGAAGAAGATGATACAGTAGATGATGAAGAATTGCAAAGATATCAAAAACGAACTCAAAAGGGACGATTGAGTCTGTTCCCTACATTCGGTAAAAACAAGAAAGTCGACGAAGAATCAGTTGTGCCAGAAACTTCTGATGAATTAGAAAGTTATAAAAATAAGACAAAGAAGGGACGATTAAGTCTCTTCCCTACGTTCGGAAAAGAACGTAAAAAGAGTTCTGGTAACGAGGAAGTAAGTGATCTCGAGGCAAGTATTAGACAATTTCAGCAAGGTAGAGGAGGAGGAGGAAACTTGTTTCCAGGGGACGATGATTCGCATGATTCTGATTTAGAGCGTTATAAGAACAAAACTAAACGTGGACGTGGTAGTCTGTTCGACCCAGATGTAAACATAGCTGAGTTGCCGCAGTCACAACAAGTTGAAGTATTGGAGCAAACTAGTGTAGCAGATTTACTTCGTGCGTTAGCGCTACTAGAGACAACTGGTCAAGGGCAAGCTAGTGCCTCGCCTGCAGGGCTATTAGAGTTATTAGGGCAGTCGGCGGCGGCACCTCCACCTCCAACAATACCATCAGGTAGAAGACGTGGATCCATTCGACCAGCTGATTTTGTTTTACCTCCAATACCAAGTAGAATAGAAAAACCACAAAGTCAGACTAAATCAGAAACCCCTACAAGTCCTGCAGAAAGTTCATCTCCTAAGTTAGATGGAACTCAAAGTGGTGATGACGCTGCAGTGCCTCGAAGACGGAGAATATCTGGTCGATCATCGGCGGCGCAGTTCACTCCGACATTAGCGACAGTAGTAGCAGGAGCAGAATTACAGATTCCTACAGCATTAGCTGCAAGGGAATCTCGAATGACGATATGCAGCATGCAGCAGCCACCACCTCCTTACTCCGAAACTGTAGAGGAACCTCAAGCTCCGAAGGGTAGAAGATACTCGCCAGCTCCTATGGATCACAGCCGGCCAAGTACTGGCCCTGTACCCAGACTTTTCTCGCGACGTAAGGAAAGCAATATCAACACTCCAGATGAAGAAAGTTCAAGGAGAGGTAGCCTGACAGACATTGTGATAGATAATGGCAAAGACCAGACGTAACAAAGTGCCTTTATTAATAGTACAATTTTTAATTTTAAGTATTTATGTGTATATTAAAGTAATACCTAATTATTAAATTATAAGCCGTCCGTTTTAGTCAGTCTTTTATTTACATCTACTATTATACCAAAAAATATAAAATATTGAAACAGCAAAGTATTGTGTGATATTTTTAATTAGTATCTTCAGATATATTTTAGCCTTATGTACTCTTAATTAAAATTATTACTAAAACTATCTAGTAATTACACTAATATAGTGTAGATACTTAAAACATAATAAATATTGCCTATGATTTATTTACTTTTTGTATCTCAACTGCTTCTTTACCAAAAATAATAACTAATAACAAATTAAGGGAAAAAATCACAAAACATAATAGATAGTTGCTTTTTTTCAGTGAATAGATAAACTCAGTGAGTAAACTAAATATACTTAACATTTTTATGAAAAACGTATATTAATGTAGTAAAAATTATACAAATATTTCCAACAGAATTAAAGGTTCAAGTCTCATCAAAATCTTGTTCGATAAACACAACATAATTATTACAAATTATTTACTTAATTGGTGGTAACCTAATCTACATTGAGTATTTAAAACAACTTAGCGTTATAAAAATTACGTAATCCAATGATTATTTACAAAGCAGTTGAGTTTATAATGTAATGTACGTCATCTGATCCAAAAGATCTCGTCTTAATCCGCAGTACTACTACTGCTGCTTCCAAGGAATGCACAAAGCACAAGTCAACATCTCAAAAGAGATTTACAGTCGGACGCTGAATGTATACTCAGGTTTCAAGGCTGTCTTGTCTGACAGTTTTACTTGTATCAACATCTACGTTTTTGGAATAACACTGATCGATGTTAGCGTTGTCGTCTTTGAGTAAAGACTCGAAGATGGATATTAGATTGTTCAGTCCGATGAGGTAGCCATCTTCGTGGTTGCCGACTTTCCAGGCCGATTCGTGGTCGATATTGACGTTGTCTGGAACCGGGACTGTCTTGGCGAAGTCTATCATCCAGACGGATGCTCTTCTCTTGTCGTGGACGAAGAGAAGTGAGCTTCCAATTAATTCATGTGTTCGAAAGAAATGGGACTCCTTCAATGTTGCTCTGATGCTTTTCAGTCGTTCAAGGTAGTTGGGCTGTAAAAAGAAACATCATAGATTAGTAAAACGACAATATTCAAATAGATAATACAGTGATGTTCGTATATTAAAGCAAATTACATCTCCGAGCAGAAATGTCTATAATTTCATTAACAAAATTACAAAAATCTATGTAATAAATGAATATTTTTTACAAAAAGTGACGAAACCTTTAAAAGCGTATAGGTATATCACTCACCGCAGCATTAGGGAAATTGATTGTAAACTCTTTGAAAGCTTCGACTATCTGGTCTCTTGTTTTAGTAGTCTTGAAGTCTTTAGAGCTGGTTCCGTCTGCTTTCTTCACGCCGTCTATTCTGAAGCCAAGAGTAGCCGTTGAGCTGATGGTCTCCCTCCAGATCATGTATCTTGGTTTGGTGACTCCTTTACTTCTATGTTCTTCATCTGTTGGTGCCTTTGGATCTATTTGAATCATTTTCTCGTACATATCCTGGAAAAGAAGAGGTTGTTCGTTATAATCTAGTAACATTTTTTTAATTTCATGTAATAGAGATTCCGTTGCATATTTTGATTTTTATTCCCTTTGAAAATTAGATCTGATAGTGTACTCAAAGTTCAACATACTACTTAGTAAAGTCCATTTTAACGTAATTTAATTTATGCAATATCTGGCAAGTGTAAATAAATTGTATAAAGAAAACATGTTTTATCTTTGCTCTATTCTAATAAAAAATTTCGTTCAATTATAAACCTTAGTACATTGTATTAACAATTACATTTCTATGATCCTTGACTAGAAGCAATAATAGGTCAAAGAAGAGCAGAAAACGCTGTTGTAGGTATAATTTAGATAATTTCAGCGTATAATGACGCTATTTAAAGATAATTTTCTATTTTTGTCTCATAAAAACAGTAAACACTTCTATTTGCGTTATAAAAAATATTGACGTGATAATTCAGGCATAAATTCTATTATCATAATAGGTACACGAGACGAGATAGTGATTCTGTGCGAATAATTACATATTATTTCTCATTAATTAACGATACAGTGGTATCTGTTCAGGCAAACACATTTCTAACTTATTTGTCTCATTCATATTTCTAATTACAGAAAGTGACGGGACTAATTTTTATTTAGTTATAATGCAGAAATGTGTTTACCGGAATTGACCAATCCTGGTGTATCTTTTCTCTAGATTTTGATGTGGTTTATTTAGATAGATCGGTCATTCCCTTTTTTTAGATGAAAATTATATGTGATTTAATGAGTTTGATATGTCAAACAACTTACTTTTCTAAGCTTAGTCTTTTCCTTTGCCTTCGCTAGCTCCTCCTCCAGATAGGTGCGGACTCCAATCTTGCAATCCATCACGCAGGGGCAGTCGAAGTCACTCAACAAGTCTTGAAGTTGGAGGTATACTGTAATGTGCTGTTAAGAAAACTGTTTGTGTTCTAACAAAGAGATTTAAAAATAGTTCAGCTCATTTCCTAGGACTTTAGACAACAGGACCTAGAGTACTGCCTTGTAGAACTAATAAAAACTGAATTTATTTGACTGGTCTATATTCTACATTCTTTGAATTTCTTTAAAAATAGCAGCCAAATCAAATTT
Organism: Scrobipalpa atriplicella; assembly: GCA_029255725.1. NCBI lineage: Eukaryota > Metazoa > Arthropoda > Insecta > Lepidoptera > Gelechiidae > Scrobipalpa > Scrobipalpa atriplicella. Next base: position 22,028 of record JARACY010001716.1, on the reverse strand, counting down.
TAGTTTGATGTATTGGCAAGACACCCATAGGTATGTATTAAAAGCCTATCAAATGTTTTTTTTTGTATGTAGTATTTTTCAATTCTTTTTTTTGTAATATAATAATAAATTTGTGTAAAGGATACATTCTCCATCTTCGACGGATTTCACTTGGCCCTTGTACTCAGGAACAAATGGACGGAGGACATCTTTCATCAGTAACTGAAATCAAAGAAATGTCACATTTTAGGATACGCGTCAATATAATAAAGATAAGTATCGTAAAATTATTAATATGATGATGAAGAACAAAAATGACATCCGATTTTGGAGACCAACATAAATTTGTTTTCTTACGTGAAACCATTTCAAATAAAAAGAAAGTTCGTTTATCGATTTTACCATTACCATGTTCGCAAAGAATTTTTTTATTAGTCTCAAATTTTTTGTTCTTCATCTACATTGATAGAGATAGAGCGAACTCATCCGTAATAAGCACGTTCACTATATCTTTGAAGATATTTGAAATTACAAGTTCTTGGGTCTCTGGACAGAAGAACAATCTATGCTAAAAGCAGGTTCTTGCTATTATCAACCAAACGAGAACGCAAGTATTAACGTTAAATAACCTAGAAACGTTAGATATTTCTAGAACAAGGACGTTATAATACAAAAACACTGCAGTAAACATCATTGCACAAAAGGTTCAAAAAATACAGTAACAGACAACATTATTCATACTAATTACATACAATTAAACAAACATACAGCCAAAAATACATGTGGCCATTAACTTATTGTTAACGATGTAGTTGACGTCAGACAATGATTACTGGTAAACTGATCTGTCTCTTTATCTGTGACGATTGTAGTTACTATGAAACTTTAAAATAAGATGTATCAGAAAATAAACAAAAATTAAGTGATAAGACTCTTTTTTATAAAGACGTGAACTGACGTAACGCGTGATGATGATATTAACAAATAAATAATAAGTTGAATATGAAAGATATGTTGCTGCATTGATTTTATTTTATTTAATGAAGGACGCGGTTTTAGAGTACCATTATTGTTCTCTCTACCCGGAGTGAGAAAAATATGAAATAATAAATTTTCTTTTAATATGTACTAATTAAATACAACCTTGCTAGAAAGCTATTTATAAGAGCATTATGTTATTGCAATATCATTAAGAATCGTTAATAATAATTACATAATGATTAAAATAAATTATATTGTGATCGTGACGCACTTAAGATGTCGAAAGATGCTAAATGACGTCAATTGACAGAAGTCGTTACACTTTGTGATAAAACAAACAAAAATTCTGTTAAACAAGCAGTGGACTCATTATCATATTTATCATAATTATATTCTCAATACATTACATATGTCATATAAGGTGACATTCGTAAATTAGCCTGAAAATGTATATTTCCAAAATATCTATACAGTGACAAATGACTTTCGTTGCGCTTGTCAAAATTCAAAGTAACTTAAAGTAACTGTACATTTTTTTATATTTCAGTGTTACTAGCTTTGGGTTTTTTTTCACTTTTCACAGTGACTGATACTTTAATTTGAATTCATGTATTTGGTATATACTTACTGAATAAAATAATTAAATTTTATGCGAAGATCTTGAGTTGAGTTAAAAATATAGTATATAATTTAATTTAAACATCTCATGTTGATTCCAACTAGCTAAGCAACAATTTTAATTTAATTTGTAATTTGATTTATATTGTTTGTTTTTTTTATCTTGCAGTTATTATGTTTGTTCTCTACATCTCCCACTGTTAAATAGTCATCCTTTATACCTGAAGTTGTAAGTGGCCCAGCAATTTCATTAATAATATTAATTTAGTCTATTCTACACTTAAAATCTATGATCATCATTTCATCTTGGTTAAACTCAATAATTTAAAAGATATTTGGTTTAGCCCCGTCATTATGTGATGATGACACACTTTTTGCTTCACTTACTTTTCAATGAACTTTTTGGGATAAGATTTTCACACCAATACATTGGGTCAATGGTCCACGTCACTTTTTGCAATCGAATGAACTTTAGCTTTTCCGTTAGTTATACGGAAATTCTACATAAATAGTCATATATGGTTTACCCAATATGTTTTCCGCATAGAAGAATATTATAAAAATGTTAAGGAAATACCGCAAATGTGAACTTTATCCTTCGACGTCAAGATGATTTGGAAAAGCCACCAGTGAAAGTCAATTTTATACAAATGCTTCCAAACATATTCCTCAATATTTTCCTGAACACGTAATTTTTATTGAAAGTTCACTTCCTATAATAGTCCGGGTTTTTCATTGTCAAATATTTAAGGAAGTTTTGATTGACTTTTATCAAGAAGTAACGTTGCATTTTAAATTCTATACTCCTTATCCAATTAATCCATTATCATGCCATCTCTTTCAAAACCTCTTGCTTCATCAAAATCTTTGTCATGCTCACCTGAAAACACCTCTCCTCTTGCGGGCACAACTTCTTCAATATCGTGCCCTGGTCCGGCCCAGCCTTGAAGTTGCCCTGGTGGCCAGCCAGCTGGACCCAGGGGTACCTCTGCTTCTTGTAGGTCTGGAAGAACGGCGTCCATTGCACGATGTTGCGGAGCTTGCGCCATCTTTCAGATTGCTGTAACGAGGAGAAAGAGGAAACATATTACTATGGTGGGAAACAGCAATAATGTTTGTCTTTGTCATATTGATTTGATGTCACTCAAATATCGGGATTACAGAATACTGGCATTACCTATCAGTTGCGTATCTCTCTACTGGTTGACTTCTTCTTGACAATACACTCTGTGTCAATTACTTATATCAGTGCTCTCCAATTTGGAGAACTAGTGGCTTAGGATAAGGTTTAATGGTGAAACTGGTGTCGGAGGCCACTTGGGGTTGCTGAGGCAACGAAGTCAGTAAGATGAAAAATACAGCTTTTATGCTAGTTAGGTATGTGATAAATTCTGATTATACATAAGTGTTTTTGTTTATTTTTTAATTCTAAATTATCTGCAATCTTTAGCCTGCCTGTATTCTCTAAGATTATAAATTTACATGATATCATCAAGATATTCTTCCCTCATAAATAAGTTGAGACAATCCTCTCGCGTGTTGTTCCTAATGATCATTTCCCACAATACAAGGACAGCGGAAACTGCTATTATCTCAACTATAATCTGATGAGGCAAAAAATATGCCTCTACCACGTGTCAAAGAAACAAATTCAATCTTACACAGAAAGGAATTGATTGAAATGTGAAAACTGGCACCTGATCAGAAAGAAATTGAAAGAATATAGAAAGGCCTTTGCCCTGCAGTTGTACATCACAGGCTTATAAAAAGATAAAATTACCTACCTACTTTATGCTAAAATTATTTAGACAGAAAACAAATAAAATTATAATTTGAGACGATGTGACATTTATAATTATTATGACCATCTTTGACACCGCGAAAATAGCGCTTCCATATAGTAAAAAAACCGCGAAAATGTTAGGAATATAGTTTAACAGGATTTAAAACCACAAGCACATGTGTGATTGGTTGTTTAAGTGAAGTGGCGTGATGATGACGAATTACCAAGTACAGTAGGTACTTGATGTAACTAGAAGTATTTTAATTACGCAGTTTTGTATTCAGAGTAATGTGGTAAATGCATGGATGTCACACGCATGGTGGTATTTAAAACAGATGAGATCTTATCAGCTGAAGGAAGATAATTCGAATCGAGTCTGATTGTGATTGCACTGCTGAGTTTTCAACTCCTTTATGCGATGAAGCATGCATTATTGAAGCATGTGTTAAGACTAATGTTGAATGTCAATGCCACATCACATTCAGTCAAGTAAATACATCCAACTCAAATGACTATACCAAATACCATCCATACCATCATACCTGGCACAACCATCTAAGTCTTTCAAAAAGGTAAGAGACCGTTCGTCGAATCATAATGAAACTAAAGTAGCGAAAGAAGGTATCATTGTAGTTAATCACACATTTTTCATTACAAAACTGCAATAATAACAGGTGGAAATTAATGACGGCACTGTCTTGTAATTTACAAGTCATTTTACCATCGTTATAATGAATGATCGACAATACAGAGTATCATTACCGGTGCAATAACTTGGATGCAGTTTAAAAACCGCACGTGATTGCTCTATCAAATCATATTGAATTATAAAAATCTCAAAAAAAAAGAAGAGAAAAACGAAGAAGAAAGTATGTTTCTGATTATATCGTAGAGGCATGGTATTGTACAAGTTAGTAAAGATCATGACACGAAAGGCACCCCTAATCCGCTTGTATATAATGACAAAAACTAGTCCAGCCTCGAATTGAAATGAGAGTACGTGCCAGTTGAAACGTATGATTTTGTAAAAAAATATTTCTATCTTTCGTTCTTCTTTTCTGATTTACTCTTCTACAGTATTCTTCTTTATTTATCCATATTTTAGTTAGGTAATGTTACTGAAATATATATAATATAAATATATAAGTCGAAGTTAAGAAGACTCATTATTTATACATTGTAGTTGCAGCTAACTTGTTTGGGACCAAAGCAATAAATGCACTAATGTCACATTTAGATAGCATTTGTATGCAAATAGCGTTGAATCCCTTGAAGGATAAATATTTCTGCAAATAGGTGAAGCACAACGAAACATGTAGCAAGACACGTACCTTAGAGGTCTGAGAGACGTAAGTACAGAAAACCACATCCATGAATCCGTCAATTTTGAAACTAAAACTTCCCACGTACATGGTAAAGAAGACACTGGCACAACACAAGTTAATAACCTCGGCACTATCAAAACAGCGAACGTCAACTTAGATTTTAATACTGTTCGATCAAGTTATAGTAAAGTACTGAATCGTCACGACCAAGAGTTGCCAATATAAACCGCACTTATTATCTGTGCTGAGTCAGTCGTCACCACAGCATATGACGTCAATCCTCGTTACATATGTAGAGAACGATTGGTCCAATTCTGGTTTCGTCGAAGGCGTTTGCAAGTGCAAGGAAAACTGGCTGTTAGCTCGTGAAATTATTTTAATGGTTTCGTACAAATTCCGCGTGTGCCGATAAGGGCTTTTTATGTTATGTTTGGCAGCCCTTTGACGTTTTGCGTAAAAATCAGACGAAATATGCTTAATAAATTGTAAGAATTTAATTTAATTTACTTAATAAGTTGGCAGTTTATCATTTCTATCGCATAATGCCATTTACAAAGCTTTTGCGTACCTATCTTATCTACATTCCAAACATATTCCTTGGGACCTTCTCAAATTTTCTTTTCCATAAGTACGATTACGATATTGCTTCCATATATTTCAGCCTGTATTTTCCCATCCTCTTCATTTTTCGCCATTTCCACCAGTGTTGTGCCTTTGACATCGATTGTCCAATTATCACTATGTCAATCATGATTTCTTGTAGGTAATGTTTGTCTATCACTATCTTTTAAAAAGTGTCAAAATCAGAAGACTATAGGTACAAAAATGTTTGTTACCACTGCTACTTTTTTAATGTTTTATGAAATGTTGTTAAAATTAATCATTAAAATTTAATAATAATGATAACTTTGTGACGTCAATGCGTTTAATGCCAAAATCGATAAAGGTTCGCTTTGTGGACAAATAGGGCATTTAGGTATGTTGCAATTTCAATTTAAAAGCAAATACGTCAATGAATGAGAGTTCAAAAACCTTGATAAGATTCGAGACTGGTTTTTACAATAGAATCAAAACGGTTCATACATGTATGATGAAATTTATCGTATTTCAGAACATTTTAGTTACTATACTAGAAACTTTTTGCCTCTCCACGTTTCGACCCTTACCATACCTTGTAAAAAATAATTAACAGAATATTCGTTAGATTGATAGGATTTGATGTTGGTCGATAATAGTTTTTTCTCCGTAGGTATCTACTATCTTTGTCTGCCTACCATGTACTAACCTAGTCAAAAAAGGACGTAAGTATATGGATCGTGATTACTTCTAGTTAGCACGTGTAAGACTCTAAGTACATTCAGTGAGAAAAATAGCCCAAAGAATACTATGTTAAGCATCATCATCATCTTCCTAGCCTTTTTTCCCGTATTTCACGGGGTCGGGTACCTGACCCAGGGGATTGAACGAGGGTATTGGTTTTTACACAGATCGACTGCTATCTGACCTCCGCAACCCAGAAGGGAAACCAGCCCCAATCCTAGATTAGGTTACACACAAGCTTTTAATTTCTTCGTAGGTGTGTGCAGGTTTTCTCACGATGTTTTCCTTCACCGTAAAAGCGCATCCACCGTCCGAGCTTCATGTTAAGCAAACTATGTTAAGCATCACTTTTAATAAGCAGCAATTACTAGTTACGTAGTTAAAACAGGTTCTGTTTTTCAGTCGTCATCAAAGAATCATTAGACTCTACTTATCGATAATCAATATAATCGATACTTGGCGTGGGAACCGATTTGTATTGAAAATATCGCATTCAGAACCAACTTATACCGTTGGCCCCTTAATAATCGCTATTGTGTCCTGAGAATAAGGATAAAATTAGCAATATTATTTGTACATGGCATCACTGATTGCGTCACAAATGACAGAAGATGGGCTGGTACTTGATATGCATATAAATTATCATTTTCATTACAACCTCCATGTACTCTACATCAAGCAACGCAACGGCATATATACCTACTAGACTCATAGCTTAAAAAATCGAAACTTAAAATCGCTAAGTTAAAATAACTTTAAACATTAATCTTAGCAACTGGTATTCCAAAAATTCACGTTAACTTAATTTAAAATGACATCCCCAAAATTCCTTATTTTAAGCGGGACCTTTTTAGCCTCCGCTAAGATTACGGCTTACGGCATTTGACCTTTCTGAGCAGCGTAAATTAAAAAAAAAACGTAGAAAGATCCGTTAAATTTAATTTAGCCATATCATATTTAGCCATATAATTTGAATTTGATAGAATAGCTTATTGGTATAGTCACGTCAAATGTTTTTTTTACTTTTAGCGGCTCTCTAGTCTAGAGTTGAACCGACTATAAGCATGTGCATTATAAGTTGACTTGCGCGACATTAATACCTTTTTAAAAGAATCCATTTTTGCTAGAACTAGAATAGTTGAATGATAATTAAATGTATCGTATATTTTTTAAACAAATCATATAAGATGAAACACCCTAGAAGAGGCGAGGCAATCAATCTTCACCAACTCCACTTGCACTCAATTCGTCTAGTCTAGTAGACAAAACAAACAATGAGTCAGACTATTCATCAATAGCTCTTCAATACAAACAGACACTTTTATTTTATGTCTATAAGTTTATGTACCTAAATGACTCATCTGTGCATCTTGCGGCAATCCTTGTCAAAAATAAGAGTTCTATCATGACGTCAGAAAATTAAAACTAATATTTCATTGGACGTTTGAGTTTACGTATAATGAATCATGATTTAGACTATATGGATAAACCTCAATTTCAAATCGGGAATACCTATAAATTATATCGTCAATGCTAGAATATTGCGTTATCCAAACGTAGACGGAATTTCTTTTCTATTTCATAACTTACTATGAAATGACTCACTAGTGACTATATTGACGATCCTCGCAAATCGTAACTTTTTTTTTAACACCTAATTACTCACACCTACTTGGTGACGTGGGTCATTGAACTCATTGTCTAAGTCACGGCAAAATCATGAGGTTTTCAATTACGTATTTGTAACTGATGATTTTAATAATCTACTGGTAGAGTGTCTCTGAATCTTTGGGAATGACACATCCTTCAAATTCGTTAAAAAAAACTATTGCTAATTAAGTTTGATACCCATTTAATGTTTGAAAGTTGAAAACAATTATACGATTTCGATCTACTCCAGCTGGGAATAGACTGGTACTGAAATATTATTTTGACTACAATAGTTTCTAATATCAATAGTGTCTAGCATGTCAAAAATGTCTACACACTGAAGTCTACCTGCTTGAGCCAAATCACGCCAAACTAAAACACCTTTCTGTCATACAGAGGAAGCCTTATAGACTCCAGTCGCACATCAAATTGTTAGGAGCATGGCAAATAGGAAGCGGTGCGGCGCGGGCGAGGCGGAGGCGCGTCAATTTTGTATGTAATTTACGTCTGCGCAGCGCAGCTTGATTTGAAGTTTCTATACAAAAACGACGCACCGGCGACGCAACGGCGCCGGACCGCTTCCTTTTTGCCATGCCCCTAAGATAACGTTACAGTATGTTAGATAAGATCTAACATTATCTACCGTCAATCTTAATTTTCTTTAGAAAACTAATCGGAAACTCGGCTGTAATTATCAAAGTTTCTAATCATTTTACCAGAAATCGTAAAAAAGCGCATATAAAGCCACTTTCACGCTGGCCCTGTTTTTATCATAATAGTTATTGGTTCACCTGTCTCCATTAGAGCTCGATATAATACTAGCGGATAATTTTACGACGTCCACTGTACAGTCGGCTACACAAGTGCATAAAGACAATTAGAAACTAGAGAGAGACTCCAATCATCCACATCAATTTGAAAGATTGGAATTGGAAACATCAAACATTCATTACCATCATTACCAGACATTACAATGTCCGCTGCATAAAATAGTCACAGGGACATACAATTTTTGTGGTTTCAAAAATTGTGTAGAGTGACTCTATTTTTAAAATTATCATCAGATCTGTATTTTAAGGCCCGTATTTTTAATTATAATCAGCTCTCAAGAGTAACAGCTAGTTTGAGTTCGTATCAGAAATTTTATTTCAGTACAAAACGGTTAGTCAAATCCATACTTAATATTGCTCTCAATCTTGTGATTGCTTTATAAATACGAGCCTTAGTAACCCAGATGGATTAGACTTAAAAGTTGAACAGACCTAAAATCATCTAATTTTTTGTGTCCAAATTATTGTACATATATTTATTTTTATTGCACTTATGGATTCGACTGTACGTAAGCTTAACCGGCTTAACTGTATCGCTTCCCTTCTCAGATTAGAAGTTTCAATGCAAAACTGGTCTTTGCAAATATCTAGTTGCGATGATGAAGTGGCTTTTTCTGTGCTAGAATAGTTCAAAGTAATATGAATGTTCTATGAGAAATGTAAGTTTTCTAAGCATAACAATTAACATAAGCAGCCAAGGAAGCAAATGTGCAAATTGTTAGGACTAGCCTAAAAACGGATGTTCGCATTACACAGTAAAACATTTAATTTAAAACCGAAGTATATCATACTCTCGACTCTACCAATGAAACTAAAATTGGTACACTGCCAAAGAACATAGGTTGAAAAGAAAATTGTTCCTCACACGTTACTTTATTAATCCTGAATACATTGACTTCCTCCAGTGCATCTCTGTAGAAACTTGTTGTTTTCCAATTTGCGGTTGTTTTCTTAGCTCCACCGCAAGTGGTAAACAACAAGGTTTCTGCAAATAGTGAGTAATGGCAACACCCGCAAGGCCGCTCTTTTCTGCGAACCTCTGACGTCGGAGGTGTAACTTGCGTACGCGCACACAATCTGAACCAACAGAACTTCAAGTTGCAACACGAATGACAATATTATTCATAATAACGGAATAAGTATACGCGGCAGAAACCTAGGAATTTGCTTTGCCGTATTCTGCAATCATAGGCCATAGGTAGCTATTTCGATATTGTCCATGCTTTACTAGTAAACAACATTGATCTGAGAAAATCTTGTGATTTTATTCTTTTCTTTTTCTCTCTAGAATTTTTAGTATATTTTGCATTATAAGTTGTTATTGTCTGCCACTTCAATAAATAGAGCTATATGTTTATGTGAGCATATATTTATATATGCATTCCGCAAATAATGTGTGTCAATAGAATCAATGCTAGAACACAACAAGTATAATAAATAGATGAAGTCATTATTCAGCTAGGTAGTAGGTATTTGTATTGTTTGAGTTCTTTCCCACGCTGGACAAGTTTTTGTCACTTTTAATGAGCTCTCACGGTCGAAAAGAAGATTATGGTGAATTCCCATGCTGGATTAGGTATAGGAATGAAAAAAAGTATATTACCGGATCCTTTTCTTCCCGGGAGGATCATAAAAGCCATAAAAGCCACTGCTGGACATGATGGACCTCCTGCATCAGGCGGATTAATGAAAGCAGTACAAGATAATACTTCTATATAATTTGAAAATTGTTTACACCGCACAAACACCCGATGGAGTGCCGCTATTCGAACCAGGCATATCTCGGGCACAGGGTTCAGAAGTTGCTTTCTTGTCTCGTACAGAATTGCCATTTTAGTCAGACCCGAATAAAGCAGCCGAGGAAGCAATTACGGGTCTAATCGCAGAAGACAATGCCGGCGGCCCCTTGTTAGCGATACCGTGCGTCACTCGTGTACTTGACATTATACCACCTAGCACCTGACGCGAACCACTAGGATTGTTTACATTGGGAGTGTATTTTTACTAAAATAAATATATTTTTCAGGTAGATAATTTTTATATACTTCACTTTGGGGTGGTATCTGATATGGCGGATCATCCTGGAAACGGTACATCAAACTCGTGGATTTTTTCTTCGGATGTTTTCTTTGTTTACCTGGGACTTTATAACCGGGTTATTCAGCAGATTTCATGATCCCTGGTAATCGTTGCCGTCGTAATCGTAATCATCAAAGGTCTGATCCTGATTGACATGCACCAAAGTGAGTGAATTTAATGCGAAAACGTTTCTTAACGGTTTTGCGTCACATGCGAACTTGACACATTTGCTAAGGACAATAGACTCGCAGACAGAATTCTATTAAATTCTTGTGAAACCGAATATATAAAGATGGCTGTGCTAAGTCCAACTGCGCATCATTCGTCCTATGTGATAACGTTATACGCAAAACGTGACGTATCAGAATTGTATACGTAGAGAGACTTTAGACATTTTGCGTGTTAATACGTAACCTAGGTAAGTTTTCAAAAGGAGAGCACATAACAATACCGAACTGACTTTTAAAAGGTTTTTGTACCCTCCGCTGGTTCAAAAGCTACCACTCGTGCCAAACCTCACGGGCGTAAGGGACATTTTTTTTTTGCTTTTCCATACAAAATGTCCACCTCGATCAGACAATTTGTATGGAAAAGCTGAATAACTTTTTCACTTCCTGAAAGAATTTCCTAGTGAAAGTTGTTCAGTGTCGTTGACTGAGCAACCCCTATCAGTTTGTGGGACGCTGTCCCTTACACCCCGTATAGGGAGTTGTTATACAGATTTCGACCCGGCTACGGATAAAGAAGGGGAACACCACTGTAAGACATGGTTAAGGACCAGCAATCAGTCTCTTTCTTTTATCAAACAAAAAGACGCAATAATGCTTTATTAAAATAGACTATTCATAACTAAACCAGTTCAGTTACCATCATTCCAAAAATACTTTTATAACATTTGCGTCGCAGAGGCAGGTATTTGACCACTTCGTACAAAAATAGAAACATTTCCATAAAGAGATAAGGACGGTCAACATCACATTTCGCAACAGGTTTGTTGTGGTGTGCTGAGATCAATTTTTTAGCAGTCAAAGTGAAAATTTTCGAGGAGGTTTTTTTTTAAAATATTTTTGTGTGTTCCTTTAACGTTACTGAAACACCTCTCCTAGGCCATATCAAGCGGTGATGCATTCATTTATCAAGCAGTGAGTGCCGTAAATTCATCTCCTAGCTGATACGATGTTTCTGACGTTGAATGATATAAACCTGACGAGTCTGGTTCAATCTAGTTGTATCTGGTGTAAAATACTGCTACTGAATAAAATTTTGGTTGGCAAATCGGATTTTTTTACTGTTAGCAAAAACGCGATGTGTTTCAAAAATATACAGCTATATCGTGATCTATATTTTTTACCCAAGAGTCTCTACTTTTAGATTGCATATCTAGTGGGATAAATGATATTTCAATGTAGTAAACAAAATTTTTTGATATAGTGTTTTTTTTTTTCAATTGACGTAGGTAGGTCTATGCCCACATAGTTAGCATAAAATTTTATAACATAAAATATTTACAATACAAAAAACAGTCTTTAAAAGTATTAGAAAAGCAATAAATTGATATAAAAGCTATCTATATTTCTATCTTTGCCCATTTTAAGGTAACTAGTAGATAGGTAGGTAGGTACAAGGTACTAACGGCTCCTTATAGGGTAAACGAGTCTTTGACAGACGTTTAGATGGACATGTAAAGTTTTTTGTTAAATAATGGGTGAGTTAAAGATCGTCGTCTAGATAGCCTGACGTGGTACCTAAATACATTTTAGATTAGGACTTATTGGCGTATTAAATAAATAATAAACTAATAGTAAACTTCTACATTTGTGGATAGATACCTACTGGCTCTAAGTTACCTATACTACAAATCAGGCAAAAAAATAAATAAATTAAAAGTAGTTAAAAGCTAGATTTATAAAAAATCTATAGAGATCTTGAATTCGAAGGACTAATTAACCTACAAAAGCAAAGATTTAAGTAGGTACGTCAAATAAATTTTCCATATTTGATGATGATGATGACATAGTATTTTTTTTAACTGCGTCAAATAAATTGTCCATATTTGCTGCATGATTAAACGAAACATAACTTCAACATATTCAAAGTAACACTTAATTTGACTTGAATAACTTGCATGTATCTGTTAAGGAGATGTAACTTTAAACTCTATGTAAAGTGCTCATTTAAATACCTGACCTAGGCAATGTAAGTTTTTGCTTGGTCTAAATGCCGAGAGACGCCTAAATCTAGGTTGAAATGATTAAAATGTAGCAGCTACCACATATGCAATTAAGTAAGCTATTTGATGTTTTAGGCCAAGAACCATCATTCTTCCGTTTAAAAAATTGTTTAATTTTCAATGAAACCTATATAAAAGTAAGAAAGTATAAAGGAGATTAAATTAACACAAATTCTTACCCGTAACTTCAAAAACTCGTGTTGTCAATTACCTGCAAACAAACAAAACAAATTATAATTTTCAGGTCAATTAATTGATGTAACGTGTTACATATTACTTTAATTTTAAATCAGTAAGGGAGTAACAGGACTGACCTATGTAAACACATTTCAATAAAAATTAGAAATAACACATAAAAATTTCTTTGGGTAGGAATTGCCAAATAATCTACTGCTGTCCGACAAAAGTGAACTTTCTAAGTTGGTAGAGCGATATGAAATTGTATACCAAGGCCGCAAGTTCAAAAAAAAAAAATACTACAGAAAAAAACTGAAACTTCACTTTTAGATTGGTCACAATACGTGACTTTGGTCAGTATGGAAAGCAATTGACGTCAACAGCAACGGAAGTCGCAGTGTACTATTGGAAACCACTCCTGCGCATCGAAGCGCGCAGCAGACCGTGCAAAAACTACTATTGACGAAAATCGCTTATTGATACAACCGTAGATAATCAATTTGCGTTACGGGAAAAATTTCTTACTCTAAATGCGATGTCTGTATTATTGAAAAACGTTTTTGTCCCCTTGTTGCCATATTTGACTATATTTTAAAAAGAAATTTCAAGAAATTATGTTAATATGAGTGTTTCTAAACCCTCCTCCCTATTTATCAAATTACTTAGATTAAGAAATCAATCAAAAAATCAACAACTGTCAAAGCGTTATGAATATTAGAGTCAAAATCAGAAAATAATGACTGAATGAGCTATGACGATGATGACGTTAAAGTTTGCGTATTTTTTTACATTAAACATGACATTAAGTCAAATTTAATTATTCAACTTTTTTTTTAAATTGACACCATCGCTAGATAATAGAAGATCAAGTATGTACCTCTGTCCCTTCTGTAAATTTAATACTTCTACCTAAGTAAGTACCTATTACACTGATCTACAGACTAGCTACTAGTAATACGGCCAGTAGGTACATAGTTTAGGTAGTTATATCTAATAGTTAAATTCAATTAACGTACTAATTGGACTTTTTGCTACGCTCGTGAGTGACGTAGGTATTTTAATTACTTTATTTAACGCTGAAGAAAAAACACAGTTTAGTTTTATTTCGCAAGATAAGTTAGTCAAGGTTGAGAGAAACTAGTGAATAGATAAACTAGTATATCTAAAAACTGAAAGCTCTATCAGAGAGTGTTGACCAGAAAAAGGATTCTGCGTGACTTTAGGCACGATATAAATATAATATTACTAAGTTAAATTGAACTAAATACACCAAGGCATCATAACCTACTTATATTCATTGCTAGTAATTTATTATAGCGCAGTTAAACAATAGTAACTGGGTCAGTAATGACGTCAAAACAACCGAAACATTACATTAACTGACATTCAGGAAAATAACTACAAATTGTTTTATATTTAAACTGAGACATATTTAGAATCTAATATTAGAATATTTGGTACAATAATAGTTAGGTACTATCTTTCCGCCCACGGTTTCACTTGCACTAAATTTGTTTTCCCGTGAAAATTAAGGTTTATCCGCGGTGAAAAGAAGCCTATATCATATTTCAGGACCTAACCTACATTACGTAGTCCAGTGGTTGAAGCGTTATTGAGTAACAAACATTCAAACATCTGAACTTTCGCATTTATAATATAAGTAGGATCCAATTTTAGTTTTAGTGGATGTAAAATTCGAAGTTATTCCACGGTTTGTTTACTTATAACCAGCTGTAAACTTTTATTTAAATAGAAATGAGGGAGTAAACTGAGAGAATATCTGTCTGGACTCCAGTGAATCATTTTATTTACGCATGGTCGTGTCTGGAGGAAGAGTAACTATCAAAATATAGTTTTCCTAAACATATTATCAACCCAGACTTGTATTACAATGCTAATCTTCGTTAGTCACATTTCTCAACGTAACAATGAGTTTATCGAACGAAATCACAGTGGTTCTGGGGAAGGTTGAAGACAAGTCGATAGAAGCCAATAACTTTAAAATCAACTTGCTGCAAGAGATTCTATTTCTGTACCCGAGTGTATAAAGGGAGGATAAATAGCAACATCAAATATCTAATATCGATCGGACGATAATTATGGCAAACACAAATAGCGAAAATCATCGGAAATGTGGTACCCATTCCATACAACAAAACATCACAAGTATCACTACTGACGTTACTGTCGGGAGTATAATAGCAAGGTTAAAAGAACTAAACAGGATAACGTGCGTGCTTCCTGAATCCTGAGATCCTGACGCGAGTTCCTGAGCTCAGCTGTACCTAACCGTGACCGAGCTGTAAGGAAGAAGACGTCATCAACCATTTCATAATATTGTTTGCAAGGGTATATATGCCACCAGATACAGGTGCTATATAATTGTGGCCCACACACTGTACTTATGTGTAGGTAATAGCAACCTAAAATCTGTCTTTACACTTGATTAAAAAAATAGTATCTTCATCTAATTTGATATCTTTACAAATTGAAAACGAAAACTTCTTATCGTGTGGGTTTCGAGTCAATCGACCCGATGAACCCTGGTGTCAGAGAATGAGTGCCAGAGTATCGGTAATTTTAGTAGGTAACACAAACATCTTAATATTTAATTGAGACAAGCAAAGCAATACACACGTCAAAACATTAATCAAAAGTGCAATTAATTCAATTCAACATTGCAACTAGTTTAACCATACCGATCATATTTAATCAGTCCTTAATATATACAACGGGCGAGCAAGCAACAAATGTGTTGTTTTTGTACTTACAGCTGTCATAAGCCTTTGATCCTTTTTTTAATCGAAATTGTATGATCGTAACCACGTTGACAACCACATCTTTGACATAGGTATTATGATTTACATAATCTAATTCTTCATTTTGTTTCCAAATGTAGAAAGTGAATTTTGAATTTTGAGGAGAGATAATTTGACTCTATAAGAAATGGGTACAAACAATATTCTACAATACTCTAAGCTGTGTAATAAATAACACCACCCAATATTGCCATATTAGCGTAGTATAAAAACATGGTGAGTGCAAAGAATATTCAAAAATTATTTAATAGGCATTGTACAATATTATTATGATTTCTAAGCTTTTATCCAGTGAATTGATCTGTCGTTACGCCACGTCGTAAACTAGTTACGTTTGGAATGCAGCTCCATAAGTCATACTAACGACCGCGCGTAATGATCTTTTTTGCACCACTATACGTTTAACATTCTTAGAACTTTTATTTTTATAAGCTAGATATCTTTTATTTTTATAAGCTAGTTTACCTCAATTGTGCGTGCATGTGCATGGTTAAGGGTAAAAAGTCTTTGAAATATTATTAAAAACCAATTTTTATTTAGAACAATTTTAATAGGACACACAAAATTAAACTTAAAACTAAAAATCTAAGAATTTCACATAAATGTTTTGAAAACTCTGTACTACCTAACACTCTTTCTTTGACACTTTTATGACCCCTATAAATACGACCATACCAAATGTTTGTAAATAAAAACAAATGTAAATAATTGTTCATGGTGATGATGGGACTTATTTTTTTCCCTCAGAAGGTCAATGACCTGACGAAATTACACAGTTCTTAATGCAACACGTTGTAAGTAAATACATACAGTTGGTAACAATTGAAAATAATATACTATTGAAAGTATTCTACTTTGGTACATAATTTAAATTGTGTGTCAACGTAAGTATTGCGTAGTCGGTATTGGTAGTGTTACTTATCTACACCGTGGGTTTCGGCTTTCGATTATTTTTAGTACAGTCTCTATTGAAAATTTTAGGTGACTATATAAGTTCTTTTTAAATTAAGTACAAATATTTTAAGGGTGGATTTCTATCATCAAACTGAACAACTTTCCCCAAGGAACATAGGTCGAAATATGAAAAAAAAAATGTCCCTCCCATACAAATGAAATGGTGGCAGCGCAGCGGCCGGAGTCAATTTGTATGGGAGGGCCAATTGTTCAGTTTGATGATAGAAGTCCACCCTTAAAATATTTGTACTTAATTTAAAAGGACCTTATATAATGGCTTCTCCAAGTATGTCAAATTTTGAGAAGCTATGCCTCTGTATTTTTTAGTGATTTGTCAGCCTGTCTATCGCCTTAATTTCAATACAACCGCCATACCACACAGTTAACCCTAGAAAAATTAAATAGCTGGTGCTCTATCACTATGAATACAGTCGGGCATATTAAGTATCATTGATACGTTAAAGATTTTTTTATTTTGATGATGATTTAAATTGATACTTAACACGAGTTTGTCCACGTGAGTAGTTTAATGTTAATCAACTATCATCTAACTAAACTTTTTTAAATGGGTTTTAGATGGTTACTCTATTATTAGAAACAATAAATTAAACGAAAATTGATTCTACGTCATTGATGTGATGTCTTATTTAATGGAAATCAATTAATCTTAATTTTATTATCTAGTATTTTTAGATAATGGTATACAAGTATGTCAACATGTTTAAAAAAACTATGACAAACCTGAATTTCAGACGAATTGCTAAATATATCTAGTCCAAACTAAAAGTATAACCAAGAAACTTTTTAGTATCAGAAAAAAATCATAATAAATTTATTCAAAATTATAGCACTCACTAAATTAGAGAAAACGATTTCTTTAGAATTTATACTTTTGATAAATATTAAAAAAATAAAACTGATCAAAACACAACAAAACAGAAGCAAAAACTTCATAATGTGTTCTTATTTCAAAACAGCATAGTGAACTGATCACACGTGTCTGGGAGATCTAAAACTAACTTATGACGTCACACAATACTAAAATAATTCAACTGTACTGTATCACGTTATGTTAATTATAAGTACCTTTTTATTTTTGTTTTTATACGCGTTAGAATATCACGATAGATCTATATATTTTTGGCTTAGAAGTATAGATTAATTTAATATTAGAAATTAAATAGCACTGTGAGTGCAAAAAACTATAAAAAAAATTAGGATTAAATTGTTGGTCAAGTTTTATTCACAAGTTTACTAGACAGGTTAGAATTATTTTATAAACTGTAAAAATATAAACAGTAAGTATAATAAGAATAATGAAAAGTAAAAATTTTGAATAATATGTCGTATTACTTAATATCATGTAAGGATGATAAAATAAATATGAGCCAAAGAAGACAAAAAATCATAAATATTGGGCCATAAATATATCGCATCAAAATAAAATAAAGAGTCACGATTGTTTTCCAATTCTTGTACCTACAAGTGCGATAAAGAGAACTAGCGGTCCACAAAGCTGCAATTGCCAATGTGCAATATTTATGGCCTCGTAATGTACCTTTCTACTTCCATCAACGAACACTAGACCAGACACTGACCACAGCCAGCCAGACGCCATTTTAACCATAATGGTTAAGTTAAGTAATTGCTCTCACCATTAACTATGACGTCAATCGCTACAACCATGGGCTTAATTAACTGTCCTATTAATGAACAGCTAAGCAATCTTATCTGTTCAATTTATTGCTTTCTCATAGCTATAAAGATAAGCGCATTCTTATTCCAGAATTGCTGCTGTTGCTGCTGCAGGAAATCCACAGGATCCACGAGCGTCCCCCAAAGACATGCCATAATTGCTTTTCTTTCGTGAATCATATGAGTACAGCGATGCTATTTCAGAAAAATAGAAGGGCAGGACTCACAAGTGGTGGACAATGGTTGACAGAGATTTGAGCACACAAAACCTTGCAGTGGCGCGTAAGAAAATAAGGAGAGCCAACGATCACGACGTTAGTGATGCCTTGGCATATATTTTTGGTAAGTTCTAATTTGTGCAGTTTGACCCTTGACTTGAAAAAATTTGAAGCATAGTACTGTACATTTTTTGTTTTTTTTTTCCGAGTGTCCGGGGAAAGAATGTCATATCACCCAAATGTCCGGGGTTTTGGAGGTTTTTGTCCGGGTCTGGCAAAAAAGATGATGGCAGCCCTAGACTCAGAGGTCATAATGTGGCGCTCCAGATATGAGGGCCAGTTAAAAACGTCCGTCTTATTGGGTCTCTAACTACATGATAAGAAGCAGACACATCAATTATCACCCTTCTGATACGACATGTCGTATAATTAAAAAGGTCAAATATAATTACAAGTGTCAACGAATACACACACGTTATCAATCGCGAAATCCTTAACACTTTGGACTTTGTATTTCCTTATTTGTGACACATTCCTGCGAAAACTTCTCATAAATCTTTAATCTATTAATAAAGTAGGTATTCAATATCCGGCTATTCTCTTTGCTTTGAACTTTGCATTTTAGTTTTTATCGTAAATTGCAAAGTCAAATATTTGTGGCGGGCCAATCAACAATTCGCCTGATCATCATGATCAGCCTCGACAAATGTTTATTTTGGCGAAACGCCGAAATACTTTCTATCAACACAGAAACGGATGCATGGAGTTTGTTCTGACATCTTGCAAAACCATAAGTCTGAACTTACTTATTTACTTATTGCGGTGGCTCAGTGATACAAAGTGGATCTTGGCCTCCGACACCAGAAATCGCCAACTGTCTCCATCGGGAGCTGTGAGTCGCCATTCGGGTTGTTGAAGCTGGATCTTTCTCTGCTTCATCGGCCCAAATATATCTGGGGCGCCCAACCGGACATTTTCCACTCGGCTTGCCCACTTAAGTCTAAACAACCATCCCAAATCTACGATCAGTCTAAAACACTCAAACGTGCACCAGCAAAACGTGTTCAAATTACGCAACAACTCAAACGTATCAGCCTAATGGTACCAGGCGTCCAGAAATGGCAAGAGTAGCATCGTATCATGCGGACCACCGTGGGTCCCTCCATATCGGTGCTAAGTACGGTACGTGCCGCGCTGGCTAACTGCTGAGCTCCTTGTTCATACGGAATTGGCAGGCGATAAGGCAGGCACAGGCGATTTGACTTTTTGTATTGGGCAGTTAGTATGTTTATTGTTCGCATATTTTTTTGCAACAATGAATAAACAGTTTAAGTTGAACAAATGCCAGATATATCAGTTTGAATTTAATGATGGCAGAGTAAGAGTCCCTTACAGTAAAAATATATGGTAAAAATAGAGTAAAAGGTCAGATTTCCATTTTACAAGCTGTTTTACTTCGCCCTTTGAGCAATAACTCCGCAGTAGAAAGGATTTTAACGATTTTGAACTTTCGCGTGGATAATAATATTAACTAGTTTATTATTATGACATTTAAGCCAGCATTTAAATTCGTTAAAATATCACTTGACCAAAATAAACTAGTTAGCATAGACAAATCTAGTTAGCAATTCATATCGTGAGTGGGTCATAAAATCTGAATAAACGTGACAAAGTTTAAAATAGAGCAAAATATAATGACTCTATCTGATATGATCTTGTTTAATATTAAGTATTTTAAATTGGGTCAAATGTAGTCCAAAATCAAATCAAATGTTGGAGATTTGACAGATAAATGCGATATAGGAGTTATCGCGCAGTGGCATGCTACAAGGGCAGACCTGGCTAAAGTCAACAGCCTATGGAGGCCAACGGAGGCTCCGCAGTGAATGGATCCTCAAGTAGCATTGCCTTTGAATGAATATACATGTCTTTGCTATTGTCTATTGACATTGACACTGTATTCCATAGCATCAGCTACGGTTTTCACAGATTTGAACTGAAAATGAAATATTACTTGAAAGCCATGTTTAAATATATTCAGAGAGAGAGTTAAGGCGTGAAAAGGTGGCAAACAAAAAGAAAGATGTACAAGTTACTTAAGAATATATAATTTTTCAAGAAATCTTCGATAGACATAGCTGTTTTTACTTATTTATTTATCGTATGGCATTATTTGCTGCGAGGTCCAGAGGACAGGTGCAGCAGCCGGTTTTTGTTGCATTCTTGGCACCACTCAAACCAATCGAACCCAGGACCTCCGGATCGTGAGCCCATGGCTCAGACCACTATACCACGGAGGCAGTTAAATTTTTACTGAACATTCAGTTATATTTCGTCTGCAGAGACAAAATTGTACATGCAACATGACAGATATCAAATGCATTTTAATAAATCAATCAAGCGATGCTGGAATAAATTGGAATCCTTAAAGGAACACCATAACCTGTGAACCGAAAGCTTTAATAACTCGTCAGTGTCCCATACACGTAAAAAAACTTGTCCCTTTTTTTTAAATTCAGTCAGCTCAACTGGCTACCGAGAAAGCGGATTATAATGAACTTTCGATCCGATGGTCTGCGAGTAAATTGATTTATGGTCAACTAGCATTTCACGCGGTTTCATCCGTGTTAATTCTTTTACTTTCTTACTATACTTACGCATTATAAATCGGAAAATAGAAAAATATAGGTACAAAATTTTGAACCCACCGTATTTATTAAGGCCCGCATTTATAAAGCGAAGATCTAAAGATTAAGCGAGCAATTTAAGTACCTATGGATTTGACAGAACATATTGTACCTACTGAAATAAAATTTCTGATACATTAAACTCGCTGTAATTTTTAAGAGCTGATTATTTAAATTCGGACCTTATAGTAGAGACTCAGTTCGCCGGGTGCAAATAATAATCGGGTTCCACAATTCCATATTTTGAGAACCTGAAAATTTTGCATTAATCTATGTAGGTAGATATCCATTTTTAATAAAATGTACAGACAGGCACTTCTCTGTTATAAATATTTATATATTTTACCTACGTCCGCTTGTCCGGTGAAAGCGTAAGGATCGAGGTCGGTGCGCGCGTCAAGCTGCGTACGCGCACACATTAACGTTAATTCGCTTTAAATAGACAGGTGCAGTACACAGTGCGGTCACTAATGAAATCAGCGGACTATAAGTCAACGAATGGTACAAAATAGGATCAGAAAGATAAATATATCGTGAGACAGCTCTGGCGACACCATACCCCATTCATTTTTAAGAGATAATTTTTACCGTACAAAATTGACGTTTTGGTATGGTAAAAATAATGAATGGGGTATAAAATAAATATGGCCCGTTCCCGCTGACTACGGTCGCCATCGATAGGT
>JARACY010001715.1:0-53235 GCA_029255725.1 Scrobipalpa atriplicella | reverse complement strand
TCTTTCTTTCAAAAATTACCTTCGAAACTTGTCAGATCTGGCAAAAATATCCTTTTTGTTTGTGCTCTGACTACCCCGTAAGGGATACAGGCGTGAATTTTGCGAGCCCTACGAAACGCAGAGTCCGTGTCAGTGTCAGATATTTTATCTTGAAACTTTTAAATATTTTTAAGGGTTACCTACAAGTGGAACAATTTGAAAAACACTTTCTTTAAAAGCAAAATATCTCGAGTCTGAAACGTCTAAATAACTTATTCTTGAAAGCTTTTTTATGAGACCTTCAGAATATAGAAGAAAATGATATCTGTGAAAATGCGTACTTTTCTATGCTACGGACTATACGGGGTGTAAAAAAAATTACTGCTTTTGTTTAAACCACATGTTCTACTGATGATACCAAACCACTCTCCCAAAGCACAAAAAATTGCCTTTTCCATACAATTTGCGAAAGTTGTTTGTTATCATTAGTAGAACATGGGGTTTAAAGGAACGCAGTACTTTTTTTACAGCCTGTATAAAATAAATTGAAACTAGATTTTCTAGTCTAGAGTGATTAAGAGAAGCTATCGAAGACAATAGCCACATTTTAAACAGTGACACCTTAAATGGGATCAGCCTTGATTTAACAATATCAAATTGCTTGAAATAAAATAAACAACAATTCCATTTAATCTGCCTTAGCAATCCTAGGATTGCGCAATGGAATCCAGTCCCAAGAGATATTAAAAACGCTTAGCTACGTACGAAAATGTATTGCTTTTAACGTGAAGGCCTCCGTGGTCTAGTGGTCTGATACTTGGGCTCTCGATCCGGGGGTCGTGGATTCGATTCCCACGCGGTAACAGAAAGTTGATGTCAATTTATCACTTTGTAAGATTTTCCCTATTTTGGTTAGGACGCTTCATGCTGTATCACCTGATCTGTCAAAGACAACGATTCCGTGCTTCAGAGAGCACGTTGCGCCGTCGATCCTAGTTGTCTATATTAATAAGATTATGTCAGTTACACAGACCATAATCAGAGAACTAGCAGACGGTTTAGAAACTCTGACACCAGGGTTGACTATTTAGGTCATTTTGTGGACTCAAAATCCCATTGGATAAAAGAAGAATGTGAAATAAGAAATTTTTTTGTTGTTTCAAAATGTTATCTTAAATTTCTAAAAGTGTCCAAGTGAAATGCTGCACGAGCACAAAATAATGTCAACGGTAAGAATCCAGTTGGGTTTTGGAAACTGTTCTCATGTTCCAAGAAAATATTATGTACGAGAAAACATTAGGGTGTAGGACAGATTTCTAAAACTTGATGTGGTGCATAGATCTTTATTATCATTTCGCAAAAAGTAACTTTTAATTTTTTTTTCGTAAAAATACAGTCGAAGCTGCAGTAGAGTTGTTGTAGCCACCTCAAATGTATAACTTATTGATTTCTATAGAAACAATTCATTCGTAGTTGAAATTATTGAATTTACCATTCACCTGCTTACTCCTATCTCTTCTTTTTTCGGGATACTTTTAAACCCTGTATCACGGTTACAATGCTAATATTACACAAACGTTTTCGTTTATTCATGAAACTGAGTGTGAACGTCTACCCCCAACGGTATTCGTTTCAGAAATGCTTTCAGCGTTCACATTGGTTTATTATTATACGTACAAGAAGGTAGGGCGTTTTAATGTATTTACTGTGATTGGCTGAGTTGGAGTATTTTTTTTTCCTAGCCTGATTTGTCCCACTGCTGGGCGAAGGCCTCCCCTGTTCCCGGTCTCGTGCTATTTCCTTCCAGTTTCCATCGAACGCATCAATTTTGTCCCGCCATCTTTTTCAAGGTTTTCCTCAGCCTCTACGGCTATTTTCAGGCACCCAGTCCGTGGCAATTTTGGCCCATCTTTCAGGATGCATTCGACAGACGACGTGACCCGCCCAATCCCATTTCAGCTTTCTCTCCTGCATCCGTTCAAGAGCGCAGGGTGGTGTTTCGCCCTCGGAGCAATGATTTATTTAACAGTTTATTGTATCATAAGAGTTCAGGTTTTGAGTTGGAGAACGTATTTTATGATCTCTTCACAAGTTCAGTAGAGACAAGTTATCGCCAAAAGACAGAAAAGAGAATATTATGCACTACTTTTAGACTTAAATCCTATCGCAGTACCAATATAACAAAGCAGGGAGCTGAGTTTCTATGCTCAATTATGTCTTGAGAGTTGTTGCTGTATAGTTTATCGAATATCAAGTAAAGTTTCCTTCTAGGAACTTAAGTTACCTATACAGTCCACTCTGCAAGTTCGCAACAGAACTGCTCAGATGGATTTATAAACAACTTTGTAAACTTCTACTGTTGGGCTTCGGTAAATTAATACTGTTGCAAAAGATATTCCTTTATAACTGTCTAAAATGTGTGTATTTGAGATGTGTCTGAACAAATTTCCCCAACGAACGTAAGTCGAAATATGAAAAAAATAAAAATATTGGCCCTCCCATACAAAATGACTCGAGCCGCTGACTTTTTTTTTATTCATATCGACCAATGTTCCTTGGGGAAAGTTGCCCTATTTTGGTTAGCAAATTTTTTAACTCCCTATATATGTGAAATACTATTATGATTATTTTAATACTTCATGCTACACTTAGAGCAGCATTCAGTCAGTTTTTCGAGCTTTTCCTTCGAATCGATCGACCCGATGAACCCTGGTGTCAGAGTTTTCAAAGATTTGTTATAATATAGAATATTGACTGGCAACCTGTCACTAATTCTCAGTCTCAGGGTTGCATAAAGGCGCTTCCCCGCTAGCATCATGCATCGCGCGAAAATTGTGCTTAGCGAATTATCCCGCGGCCAGGCCGTAAGCCTGGTTTTTGTGACGATGAACCCTTAATTTAGCAACTCGTTTAAAAGTTCAGGAAATGGAGTTGCCTTGTTATTTCAGATTAACATAGATAAGTGCTCGAAATGGGGGTGATAAAAAGTTTTGAGTGGTTTTTTTGTGAAGTGATAAAAATGTTTCGAGATTACACAGTCGAGTTGACAAACTTTTCTCAAACGTGCTTGAAATAAAATAAGTTTATGACCGTCATGGATATTTAAGTCAGGAGAGTTATATGTAATGTAATGTTAAGTAGGTACTTATATATTTTTTAGCACATAGGTACTGTGGCCTATCCTGATGGATTTTAAATGAATATTGTCTTGATAGAGTACTTAATTCGAAATAATGCGAACTGCTAAAATAATTTAGGTAAACAAGCCTGAATTAATCAAAAGAAAAATAAACCGTCTGGCGACTGTTTATTTTTCTTTCAAATTAATACAGACATGGAATTATATTAACTGGATAAACTTAATGAGGATTACTTACCATATAGAAGAAGTTGATGACGATGACCTCCTCATCCGCAGTGAGGGAACCAGACTCATTGGCGTCGAAGTAATAAGTCAAGCCAGGATTATCTTACAATATAAGAGAAGTCCAGGATCATTTTACCAAATAGGAGAAGTTGATGACGATGACATCATCATCCTCAGTGAGGGTCCCAGACTCGTTGGCGTCGAAGTAGTAGGTCTTCTTGAGCATGTATCTGATGGTGTCATTCGCGCCGTAGCCCAGGATCGTCTTCTCTCGATATTGTCTAACAGGGGAGGATATAAGGATTAATAATCGTCCTTCCAACCGAATTACGGGGACTTAGTTTTTGTTTTAAGTGCCCGAGTGTTAGCGCAACACACAAATGCACTCTTTATTCCTTCAATCTCAGACTGACTTATACGACCAGAGAGAACTATTGACCGACTATTTGTATGCCCATCCGACAGCATGGATTATCTTACTTTTCGGACAGTCAGATGATTATCCTGCAGTGTCCTAACTCTAAACCAGAAACAACAACACAAAGTCGTTGTCCCCGTCATGAATCGGACCAGGGATCTTTGGGTCGTTAGCACATAGCTCAGACCACGTAGGTAATCAGAAAATTTGCATTAGCTATTTAATTTGCTAACACCAAATTTACCTTTCTATTTTTTTTAAAGTTGACATAATAAATCTGTCTTGGAGAAAAGTTGCATCCCTAATATATTTCTACTCACTTTACCGAGCTGTAGGACTAAATTGACTTACTTGTAAACATAAGGGCCGATTTCAGCCAGTTTTGGTTTCGCACCGTTGTTGACGTCATCAACATTCGTCACGTTGAACACGTAGATCTTGAACTTGAGCGGAAACGGTAACTTCCGCCATTTTTCGAACATCTGTGACGAGTTGTCTATTTGGATGTTCTGAAACAACAGACAAAAACAAGATTATTTATTACTAAATTTTCACTCCACGGTTTCACCCGCGGCTTACTGAGTTTTCCCGTGGGAATCAGGCAGGGTGTCAGCTACCTTCATACCAAATTTTATTCAAATCGCTCCAGCCGTTTATACGTGAAAGAGTAACAAACGTCTATCCAAACTTTCGCCGTTATAATATTAGTGTCATTAGGATAAGACGATCAAAAGTGTATTCTTACGTTGATGGAGAGTAGATTACCTAATTGTAGCAACTGAGCCGATAATCCTGCGAATACGCATTACCCCTAACACCCTATATACTTAGATATCACTAACACTAACACCCAGTAAACAAACACATTGTGTATACTTTAGTAATAGCGCCATATTGCTGTCGTAAAGGGCACGACTACGTACGTTATAATTTTCTACAGAAATGAATAAAATCTGATTGCGTTTCCTACACTGAAACACAAAATTTAAACAGAGTTTTCCTTAAAAAATGAAATTTTATTTTGTTTACAGAGCTGACCTCACTATGACTAGCGTCAGCTAATATTATATTTTCTTTGCTATGACCAAAGCTATGAAGCTGTGCTATGACGTCATAAAGTGGCTTGAAATACCCTTCTATGAATAAAACCACTGACTTTTGACTTTGACCGCGGGTTAATTTTAGATTGCAAAGTAGTAATTTGTGTGACTCTAGACTAGTTATGTACATAGACATTTACATTTAATTCAGTTCACGCAAATAGGAAATCCTAGAATAGAATCTTCTACATTTTTGTAAGGATGTTTAGGAAAATAGTCATAGCTGAGATTTCCATAAGATGAAAACAGAGTAGCGATTTGGCAAAAACACAATCTAACTAAATTAAAACCACTTGTAATTTTTTGTCTTGAGATTGATTGATTTCTTGAACAGAAAGGGACGGCAGAGAGCCCGATGGTGATGGAGGTCGTGGTTCGAATCCCACCACGTAACAATATGTTTTTCAGTTTTCGAATTTCATAATTTACGTTTATTCGGCGCTTTTTTCCGTGCTTCGAAAGGCACGTTAAGCCGTTGGTCCCGGTCAATATCGTTTAATATCGTAGCGTAGATATAAACCGTTAATCCAAGTCAGAGGCCAGTGCTAAGTATTGGCGGCTTGAAAACTCTGACCTAATTTAGGATTGGGTCTGGTTTCCCTTCTGGGTTGCGGAGGTCAGATGGCTGTCGCTCTGTGTAAAAACCAGTACCCTCGTTTAATCACCCCAGATTAGGTAGCCGACCCCGTGAGATACGGGATAAGGCTAGGGGGATGATGATGTAAGGGACGGCAGTAAAGACGCATTTTTATTATAATCCTGTCAGTTTTAAACCTAAGTCAAGATAACCTAAGTTAAGTCATGATGTGAACGGGTCCCGAACCGACTTTAGTCCCGACTAAGTTTCATCTACATCCTTTTGTAGGTTTTGAACGACTTCTGAGTGGATTATATTATAATAAATCCGTCTTTACTGACGGCGGTCACAATGCTTACGTCCCTTTCTGGTAAGACAGAAAATGTATGGTTTTATATTAAGAGTGTTTGTTTTCAAATTGACACAATTTTCACATCTTCAGGAATGCTTGTTTTAACTCTGTGCTTTAATGTTTATAAATTGCTGCACTTAGACAACTAGATAACAATGAGGCAGATACAAAAAAGTAATAAGAAAATTGATACAATAATTTTACATTGCGCAAGTTTTCGATTAGAGTTTGCAAGCACTTTAGATTGGAAACGTGCTTCCATGTCGACTTTGGGGATTTTACCGTGTTACAACAGGAAAGAATTTTCGGCAAAGATTTACAAAAATCTTTCAATTATCTTCATCTTTCTCACTAGGTTAATACGAATCTACAAGGCACTTTAAAAATTAAAAATAAGATTGTCTTTTAAAGCTATATCGAAAGTCAACTTAACTTTGATCATCATAAATAAATCCACAAGTGCTATACTTAGTATGTCCAACTGACTTTTAGAATAAGGGTAAACAAAAATATTCATGTCTTATCGAAGATCTCGATTCTAAAATAAGTTTTAGCTAATAAGATATGACAACATAATGAAATAGTAGTTTTAGTAATTTAACTAATTTGCCAAGACGTATGATACCTAATTTATTTTTGAAATGTGTTTTTGAATAAAAATACATGAAATTTTGTTTGCCTTTATTCTAAAACTCAGTTGAAATACTATAGTAGGATAATTAATAGCTTTTGCATAGGTATGTATCTTCAAGCAGCTTTGCGTCGCGTCGCGTCGCATCTCTTTCCAGTATGAACTGACTATTTAGCGGAATTATTGTACTAAAGGATTTAAAATATGGTAATTTTAATGCACACGTTCGTACAGTCATCGTTATTTCAAGTTGCACGATTCTAATATTTTCGACGATTGTAATAAGGACTATACAACGTAAGATTAGTTATTTAGGTACCCTTCACGTAGTATTGTCCCGTACTCGTATAATAATCGTGAGATGAGAACTATAAACAATGACTATAAACCATCCAATTATACGTATCTTATTGCAAGCTAAAATATTATTAGCATACTTATATCTGTTTTTAAGGTACGACCAAGAGAAAAATAAAATTAGAAAAAAAAAAGCTTTTGGTGATAAAAACGGTTCAATGTCCCACTTGGGTTTTGTTCCGATGACGTACGAAAGACTGGTTTTGTTTTGGCGAGGTGGTCATTTATATAATCTATTTTTGGATCTAAAAAAAATATTTCAAATTAAATTCGATATGTGATTTTGCAAGTGTATAATTTCTGGCTTACCACGGCTAGCATGATACGTACGAAAGCTCAGTCGGTTAGAGCTAAGGCATATGGATTTCCGTTGTTATGGGTTCGAATCCCGCTGTCATAAAATTATTGGGTATCTTTATTCTTTATTGTACACACAGAAAATCTTAAACTAAACTGAAACATACATACATAGAGAAACTATAGATAGGTACATGATGTATAAAGGCGAGTCTAACTCAAAATAATTGAGTTGTCTTGTTGATTAACATATACTTTCTTGTTTTATTAATGTAATCGCTTTATTTTGTAGTATGTAGGTGTAACACGGTGTAAGGGACAGCTTCTCGCAAGACCGCAACGTACTTCCTGAAAGTTTTTTTTTTGTGAGAGTGGTTCACTTACTTTAACTGAGTAGGTAAACCGTATCAATTTGCGGGAAGATGTTCCTCAGACCTTAAGTGCTGTATAGTCTGTATACCCTACAGAGTATAACTAAAAAGACTTACCATAGAGTAGAGTTTACGGGAACTCCATAAGCCTTATTCTATGCTAGGTCTTTTTAAGCTTTAAAAACTTCTAAATTTACCTTCTGAATCTGCCTCCGGATGATCGTAGGCGCCCCCCACACCAGGAGCACGATGCTTATGATCAAACACACAAAAGATATGCCGAAGCACACCCGGCTTTGCTTGCCCAACATTTTCACACTTCACTTCACTTAGTTCATGTGTCTTTGGATCACTGGTTACTTTTTTTGTTTTAGATTTTACACTGCACTTTCAGGTGATTTTTCAGCTTTAATGGAAACCTAGAGCATTATTTGATATATCATTTTTTTTATAAGAATTAGTTTGATTCCCATTTTAGTCTATTGTGACATTTAAGGTTCCAGGGTAGGAATTAGGAATAAAGATGCACTGAACGGTATAGTTTTTGTGTTCAATTTGTAATTTATTTATTTTAATTAATATTTTTCAATGTTTGACTGAATAAATATTTATGAGAATTATTTGTCACTCTTTCTACTCTACCCCTGGCTATACCCATTAATTTTAATATTAAAAGTAGAATATCATCTTTATACAGAAAGAATGTGATGTTTGTTTATAGTAATAAAATAAATAAATCTCCCCAAGTAAGACTTATTACACCGTAAATTATTCTTTGTGCAATATCTATGACAAAATGTCTAGCAACATATTTAGACACTAAAATATTATCACAGAAAATACGAAAATGCATGTCTTTAGTGTCATACTTAATCATTGACGCTCAACACTATTTGTTTAATCATATAATGGGTTAATACAGTTCAATTAATTATTGAAATTGAAGGTGGCAAGGTGCATATTACAAAAGTCCTTTTTTTAGGCAAGCATAATTAAAAAAAGTATTAAATTGTATTAAAATGAACACAAATTTTCTTATTTTGTTTGTTATAGAGCTTTTTTATAAAAGCTTTTACAAAATGCAGGAACACCAAGCAATATTACAAAGTAGCTCGTTTATTTTTCATAATAAAACAAAACGGTTCAGATTTTATTTTATGACAGTGATGGACAACAAGATTGAAAAAAGTTGCCCGGCCTAGGCCTGGCAAGGCAATATTTCATCTAAATACTTATTATTTTAGTTCACATTCAAAGGAAGAATAATTAATTTAAGGAGTATTTTTAGAACAAAATATTAGCGCCTAAAATGTTACCTATTATTCATACAGAGGTATTTTTTTGTCAGTACGCAAAATGACAACAAAATTAAACAAAGACCTAAATCCCTCTCACCGGAGTCCGGCGCCAAACAGCTTGCTGTGTTTCGTCGGTGCGTGAGACTACCAGTGCCTTAACAGGCGTCTTCTGGGTTAGCTCGCTCCATCGTCGACTTTGTCACGGTCACCGCTCACCTTTGTATCTAGAGTCAAGAGCTAACCCAATCCTAGTAAAAAAAAAGAAAAAAAAGAAATTAACTTCCCCGTACAAATTGACCACATTTTTGATAAGACAATGTACATGGGGAGGTCGATTTTCAGTTCCTGAAAGTTGTTCAATTTTGTATCAATTTGCGTACAGACGATAAAATAACCCTGTATATAAGTAGTTTGAACAAGCAACAAACAAAATTACTTATTTAGTACTCAGTCAACAGTAAAAAGTATATTCTTTCTTACAAAATTGTCTTTACTTTAGCTTTACGGGACTAAAGAATTAATGTTCCTTTTGAACACGATATTAAAAGATAAGAATAAAAAAAAATCATACAGGCAGAAGAATCCTGGAAAAGTAATTCCAATTATTTTCCATAGGGCCTCTACGTAAGTAGAGCAATTATTTCTAAAAGCCATTCTCAGGATCTTGGCCTCAGGGTGATGTGGTCGCGCAGATCAAGGTAGACCAGTTACCAGTCAACAAGCAATTTGTAATTGATAAAGTATGATTTGATCGCATATAGTTGTTTACCTAGCGTAACCACGTAATGGAGCGGTTTCCTAGATGCTGGTAAAAAATAGAAGCAAGAAGCATAGCATTATTGTTATTTATTATGTTATACCATGGAGTAATGTTATACGCTACTTGAATTTTTATAGAGTGAGTAATTAGATTTATTATTATGATTGTTAGCTGCCATATTTTAATTATGAAAGAATTAAACTTGTATCTATCATCATCATCATCATCCACAACAGTCCACTGCTGGACATGGGCTTCCCCAAAAAATTTGGGGGTATAGGTATACTCACCACGCTTGGCAGGCGGGTTGGTGAGCGCAGTAGAAGTTTTCCATTCACAGGGAACGCTGCTGCCCATTCCCTGGATTTATCCCTTAGTCGCCTTTACGACACCCACAGGAAGTTATGCGATGATGCTATTCTAACCCGACACCACACGGGTAAACTTGCATAATCAGTTTAAATCTACGTTTTTTTTAAATTTTTGGTGCTGAAAGTAAAAAGCGCGCAAACTTTTTAAGCTTCACAACGCTGCCTACTTCTACAATTCGGCACATGGTCGTTATTAGCTTATCAAATTTTAATCATTTGTGTTTTTGTATTTGCTATATTATGTTCATATGTCTAGTTCAAGAAAATAATTACCTAATCTTAATATTTCATGAAAACAAAACTGAATATCTCATTAAATTAGAAGCTTCAGGATCAAACGAACCTTTTGTATAATTATAATTACCTAATATCTAATTTTAGCAAGTATTTCGTAATTTATTTGAATAAAGCATGTGAATAATATTAAAATTATCATAATGTTCTTCGATTAGCACCTTCTAATAAAGATAATTTTCGTAAGTCTATTTTTCACTTTTCTGCATCTTTTTACGCCACTTCAACACGTCACTTTTCTCTCACAAAAAAAACTTAAGCCACTCGCGGAAAAGATAATTAAAAATAAATACCAAGTAAGTATTAATCAATTGATCGCACTTGTCTACCCGCGCCCATGGAGGCTGCGCGGCCAATGGGCTTGCGATGGCCCTCTATCTACCTGCGCGTACGTCATCTTCTTGTCACATTTTTTTCCTATAATGAATGGCAATTTGCACGGATGTAAGCGTCTTTTGTATTGCAGTAATAAGTCGAGAATTGATTGTACGTTTAAGTAACATCACGGGGTAATAATGTTTATTTCCTATTTTATGCTTCCATGCTGGACAGGGAGCGATAAGTAAATATAGAAAATGCCAATCGCTTCTTTTCTTGGATTAATTTGACCTAGTGTTTTGTAATTTAGACGACGCTATTAAATAAACGTTTCTGTTTGATGTGTCTCAAGTTTGTCATAATATAAGGCCTAAACGTCCTGCCTACCTAGAAAACAAAATACATTAACGAATTTTGTTTCGTAAAGTGCATAACTAAAATATCAGTAACTTCTATTGAATTTAGTTTTGAAAGATAAACTATTTCAACCGTCACTTTTCTTTACAATCGTGAATTTTAAAAAAGAAAAATACTTAACCACTTGTTGGCAAAAGTAAGAAACTGATTTTAAAAAAAGTTTCAAAAGTAAAGTTCACTTCAAGGGTCAAGTATTCTGCACTCGACTACTGACTATATACTTAAGTTCTAAACTTAACTTAGGGCTGTATAAATAATCTGCTCTCAAGAGTTACAGACCTGCAACAGCGTTTTTGAGTTCGTATTACAAATAAAATTTTAGTAATATATAAATAAAATAATATCTTGTCAAATCTACACTTAATATTTATTTTATTTCTTACTATGACGAAAGTCTGGGGACGATGAGACGATCTATAATATTTGTATGGATTTATATCTCAAGTCCGAAGATAAACCTGAAGTTGAGATAACAGTACATTTTCATGCATTATATAAACAATATGCAGTATGCATGAAAATAACTTATTGTTTTCCCGGCTTCCCTATAATAACAACCGCACCGCATCCAGGAAAATGCATAATAATGTTATGTAGCATAGCATATTATGCTACAGCGATACGAATATTATTCTAAGTGCCTTTAGCATCTGTAAAATAGTTCTATCTTTGATTTTGTCGAGACTATAGTCGCAAAATAAAAAGAATATTGGATCATTCTTAAAGCCCTCAACTTCTCCGCTGTATCACAAACGATGACTTTGTGAATAAAACACTCTAAAATTCATAATTTTATTTGGAACTTGTTGACAATTTAATATCAACTTATCGAGCCGAGTTCTAAGGCTCAAAGTAAGGTAAAAATTGTAAACAATAAACACCTGTCTGGTATTGATGTTTACAAAGATGTGACCGAACATTGGTGCATTGAACCCTTGTTTGTACTTATTTATCACAAAAAGTTATTACAAATCTAATGTAATAATCTTGTAACGTTTGTTGACGAGATGTTGACATTAAAACTGAACATCTCTTGTACATTGCAATTTTTCAAAAATTTACAATAATCATATCTAGATAGAGCATTAATACCTGACAGCAGCATGAAGCCGGCTCGTATTTTCTTCAATAAAATGTAATTTTATTTATTCAAATTGTGCGGTTAACCAACTGCAGAATAATTATTATTTAATGACATTAGCATTGATGTATTTTGTTTATCATGAAACGGTTTTTATGTTTCGCTATGCGGCCGCCAGTAGGTATATAATTATGAAAATATATTATCTTTTGTCATGAGAAGGTCATCGGTGGTACATAATATATAATAATTTGATACCAAAATAATGGCCATAATACATCCTAACTGCATTATTTCCAAATTTATTTTTTTTGTAAAAGCTTCAAAGATCAAATAACAAACCTACAGCCTACTATCCTTATTGCACGTATGCAACGTAATACCTACAAATAAATATGAAAGAAAGAAAATAATAAATTCGCCCCGGGCCACCAGCACCTCGGGCAGGATTCGAACCTGCGCCTCTGGATTGCCGGTCCATTCTCTTTCTTTCATATTTATATGAAATAAAATAGCATTGTGAGTGCTAAAATGTCCTAAATAATGTAATAAATACCTACAAGTTAAATTCTATACCCAAGTACAAAAGAAATACGCGGTACTTATTTGTCAAATTTTCAAAACGATCTATTGGTCCATAAAACATGATCTTTATAGCAGATGGAAGATGTCAAAAGAAACAGTTTCTTTATCTTCAAACATTTCAGTTCAGTTATGTTATAACAAACATCACACTATCTCCTAAAAATTGCATTAGTACAAACGCAAACAGATAACGCAAATTGAATCGATACGCGCATTACCTAACAGATCAAGTATGCAGCATCGTTTACCTTCGCAAACGCAATAAATCATGCAACAATGGTGATAGTGACAGACAAACACAATTGCTGGTCATCACAATGCCTATTGAAGGTTACAGATACAACTGGAAAACTATTTTAAATTAGAAATTTTGATAAGACACATCAATCGAGAACGATTCTCAATCCAGCGTTTATTTTTGAGTTTTCTCGTGAAAAGTAGCCATGTCCTATTCCAGGAATGTGTGCCAAGTTTCATCTTGATCCGTCCAGTGGTTGTAGCGTGGTTGAGTAACAAACATCCAAACTTACACATTTATAATAATTAGGATTCGTTTTAGATAGGTGACTTCTATGAAAAGCTTTTGTCTGTTTTTCCAAAATCGCTCTACTGTGCATAAAAATAATAAGACATTAGGTATTTTAAATGTGTACCTACATATTGCAATCATATTATTTAGTATATGTCTGCTATAAGTTATTTTCATTTTAGAAATAAGTAGAGCTAGCCTTGATTTAAGTCTATTATGTCCGATCTTTGCCCGATATAGTTTCTGTTTACTACAATAAGTTGTAAAATAAAATTATAACACCTAGCCTATAACCTATTAGCCTATAACCTAGTTCCTTATAGAACCAGATCATCACAAGAATATGTCAGTAAACTACATGATTGACAGTATATGTTAAGTACCTACTATTTAAGTAGATTGGTATATTATGTGGTTATACAAGGGTGATTTATGCTGCTCGTATCATATTTCCTATTTCTGTCAGGCGGGCTGTATTTTTGTGGAAGATTTGATTAAAATAATTAAGTTTATATTCACTTGAATGACCTATTAGGTACTTATCTATAGTATCTACCATTACTAACGCGAATCTTTTTAATATCATATCAAGAATTTCACCCAAATACACTACGTTTGAATATTTGTTTAACAACACTGACCGAAAACTAAAGTTATCACATTTTACCGGCCGATAACCGGCTTAGTCGATGACTGCCGGAACTCCGGTCATGCTAATGCTGAGGATAATTGTTGATTGTATCTTTAGGCTCAGGCTACACACGAGCCTTTTAGCTGGCCAATGGCATGATAGGGGTAACTATGTGACTTTCTGGCATAAAGGGGAAATTGATGCTTTATGTTTGATAAGTTTGCCCTTAACTATTTGCTGTTGTTATTTTGTCTATGGCGGTGATTGACCCCTTGAACTGTACCTACTAATTATATAGAGAAAGCTTCATACAAGCTAGAGCATAGATACGCTGAAGCCATGCGTCCTGTGATCAACTCTTAGGCCCGTATTTATAATCAGCTCTCAAGAGTGACAGCGAGTTTGAGTTCGTATCAGGAATGTCATTCCAGTACAAAATTACCTGTCAAATCCGCACTCAATATTGCTCTCAATCTTGAGATCGCTTTATAAATACGAGCCTAAGTCATATTTATCAGATATTTTATTATCATCTCCTCCCGGGCATGCTGT
Organism: Scrobipalpa atriplicella; assembly: GCA_029255725.1. Classification (NCBI taxonomy): domain Eukaryota; kingdom Metazoa; phylum Arthropoda; class Insecta; order Lepidoptera; family Gelechiidae; genus Scrobipalpa; species Scrobipalpa atriplicella. Next base: position 38,950 of record JARACY010001715.1, on the reverse strand, counting down.
AAAAACCAGCTAAGGGATTAAAGGGTTTTAATGTATTGCAATTTAGGCGATGGGCTGACAACCTTTCACTATAGCAATACACATGACCATCTGAATTAACCCTCAAAACTTGTCAGACGTGGCGGAATGACCCTTCGGTCGCTTTCGCTCTGCCTACCCCATTAGGGATAAAGGCGTGATTTTATGTATGTATGTAAGTAAGTATTCCTGTTGTGTCGTAGTCGTAGCACACGTTAAAAATACCATACTCAATATTACATATAACATACCTTTCGAATTTTTCATGATCTGCAAAGAATAAGTATCTATATTTTCCTGTGAAAATCTTGCGTGTTCCTACCGATTTATCCTCTATGGGGAAGGGTTAAGTAAGTCCAACAGTGATTTTTCTTTTTCTCAGCCTATCTCAATGCAGGTTGGCAAAGCACCAACTGACTGTAACGTTGTTGTTGCAACGAGAAAGCGTCTATTTCCCCTGCGGCCTGGCTGTGATCCGGATCTCGGTTCCGGCATGGAAGCGAGTCTTCTTAGAAATACAATTTTAAGGTCTATCTTTATGAATGACTTGCTAAAATAACCAAATTATATTTAACGTAATGACTCAAGTAATAAATTATTTTAAGTTCTTCATTAATACAATGAATACGCTATAGAAGTGTTAAAATAGATAGGGATAGCTATTCCTTAAATTGGGTATACTTTAAAAATCAACAAAGTGTTTCAATGTTGTTGTAAGTGACATGCTGTCAGGTAATTTATAACTACCTGAAATTTTTTTTACATTTCTCAGCCGTTTTACAGAAAGGATTTTAATATTCTACCTTCCCACTTTAGGATATAGGTGTGACTCAAATATGCAGGCTGATAATAATAGTGTACCCACGCCTTTGTGATAATCAGTCAATTGGAAAATTCATCAAGATTAAATTTTCAAAAACACTTATAATCATCATAGAGCCCATCCAAAATTATTCAAGATGACCTTTGGTCATTTATTTGATACTATACGGTCGATTCAAAAAACTAGAATTCACAAATTACCAAGTACAATTTGAAATACATTGCATGTACAGTTAGTGTTATTAAACTTCCTACTACCATAAAGGGTTACTGGCTACGTAATGTACTTCGAAATTATGTGTAATTTGTAAATTCGAGGTATATAAAAAGAGTCTCTGATGCTATTATACCTGTACTGGACAATAAAATTGACATTTGGTAAATGATGCATAATGGTTGATATTGACCCTGATAGTAAACAAATAAATTAAATAGTAAATGTACCAGATATAAATGAGAACGATCACAATAAGCCTATATTATAGTTTATTTATGAAAACACAGTATAAAAATAACAATAACAAATAAAAAATATCTTCTAGAGCTCCGCATCGGGGCAACGTTCCCAGAAGGCTAGCTGCGTTTCCCCTTTGCACAGCCAAGCTTAGACGCTGTGCAAAAAAGGTGCCTGCCCTTGGGTCTGACGTTGCCTCGATGAGGCACGTTGAAATATTTTTAAGAAATGAACGGGCACTAGGTCCCCACGATCCCATTGTTTCCAAGGCAATTGGAAAGAAAATGTAACCATCCCCTAGATATTTATTAAGTTTGCAACTGCTGCAATACGTATTCTTCTACTTTTAGTCCTAATTGAATTGAATTATAATTAGTAGTTAATTTAAATGTTTATGCATGTTTGCAAACATTTCTAAACAGAATTGTGGATGGACTGTATGTATGTTACTTATTTATGAAGCTGTCCATGATTGTTTTAACGTAGCATTTTCCCCCACACTGACGTTCATGTGAAATATGCACGTCGCGTGGTATTTACATGCGTGTAAATTTTAATTGTGGTATTTGTGGTCACGGTCGCAAACGCCTTCACCATTAATTAAATGCATTTTATTGATTTTCACACTAAAATGTTAAACAGTATTACACAAAGTTAAATCTTGTCATCGTAAATAAAGTTTTGTTATTGACGGCAAGTTCTAATGCTTTGTCTATTATCTGCAAAACATTAACACATTTTGATAAATTTCAACAGTATACTAATTTAATTTTTATTTGCCATCCGATGTTACGGAATCTTCGTCCCTAGCCAAGGTTGAGGAGAAATGACGTCAGAAAAGTTGGGTGGCACACTCAAACTTTCACATAAGGTAGTTTTAACAATATTGTTGTGGTCGTCACGTCAGGGTACCCCGGAGCCTTCATGAGATGTCTCCACTTTCCCCTATCTTGTGTCTGCGTCTTGGCTTCCCACGTCAATACCGCAGTCTTGACCTCGCTTCATGTGGTGCGCTGCTAGAGTGCACGGGTCGCCCTGGGTCTTCCTCAGCCGCTCGGCTGCCATTCAAATGCTATTGGCATTCGCCTCACTACTGCGTCGGAGTGTTCCCTATCCACCGCCATTTACGTTGAGAAATTACTTCCATGCTGGACTGGGAGGAATAAAAAGCTTAGAATGTGCCAGCTGCATCTCCTTCCAGGCATGCTGTAAAAATCAGCTAAGGGATTTGAGGGTTTCAGTATACTGTAATTTAGGCGATGAGCTGACAACCTGTCACTAAAGCAATATAAGGTAACTACGTTTTAGGCACTCCCTGCTAAAAGGATATACAGATCTATCATACAGCCCTCAAAGCTTGTCAGACGTGGCGGAACGACCTTTTGTTTGGGTCGTTCGTCCTACCCCATAAGGGATAAAGGCGTGATTATATGTATGTAAATTTCTTGCTTTTGATCATGTATAGAATTAAAATCACCCTCAGTTTTATGTATACTTTTATCCTTGTTAATAACAATTTTATAGTGTTTAATCGCAGTTTTTTATTATGTAGAGTGCCGAGATCATTCTCTTCTACGAAAACTCATTACCATGTTCACGTAATCTGCAGTAAATGTTTATCTATGTATCGCAGTTTTTTCCTGTTAATGACAAAATTGCTAGCCTTCGATTGTTCACGATATGAATTGATTAAAAAATGTTAGTGTAGATGGTTAAAGGGAGAATAACTCTGGAGATTGGTCAACGTATGAGGGAGAGAGGTTGTGACCCACGCGCCGGATCATTCCTGGCGCAAAGATTGTCCATCGCAATTCGCAACATCGCAAGCGTGATGGCCACCTTTGCGCCCGGAATGATAACGGGCGGGCTGTTCGACTGATGAAGTAAACCTTACTTACGGATTTTTGATATTTAGTTTTAAGATGACATTTTTATACTCTGGAAAGAATTTGTTTTCTGTTATTTGTATATTTGATAATTATTTAGAAGTACCTACTTTGAACTTGGGATCATCAGTGATTAAATAATTTTTATTCTTTTTAAGGCAAATGAAGACTTTGGTTTCGGTCCCTCTTTCGTAGAAGTCTTCACTTCACATAAAACATGTCAAAACACTTTATTATATTCATAAAACAACAATCTGCCTACGCGATTTAAAAAAAAACTTTTAAAAAAGGAAAAATATATTTAGTGTCTCTGTGTATGTAATTTTGTTGCAACGCGATTGATGCACCGTAGTTTGATTTTCGTAACATAATCTACGTCAAAATAACCTCAATTCTATTTTAAGTGAAAAATTTATGCACAGCGATCCATCTTCTTCCAATTTCCTACACAGGCGTGAAAAGTTTTAACGCATAGTTGGTAGATTGTAATCTAGTCTAAAAGTCAAAATATTAATTCGATTTGTTTTTGGAACTATCTGGGACATCTGTGGACCTTAGATTAGACTAGATTAGACTGAAGATTGTTTTTATTGGAGATAATCTCACGATGAAATCCCTTACTAAGGTGAATTACTCGTACTTATGATAAAGACTCTTAAATTTAGAGTCTGAAAGATTGCCATCGATCATGAAAACTAATTGGTAATACTTTTTAATTTTATACTAATTCATGGAGTACTAATAGACAATATCCAATACATTTAAACGATATTTCAATATATTATTTTCATGAAATTACTCCGATATGAATATTTCAACAGTACAGTAATCCAATCAACTCTCTTTGGAATTAGTAACCGCTTTTCTATAAATTGGCTCTACATTAATGAGTAAATGTGATTTGTAAAGTGAATAATTTAATATGCTAGGTGTGCATTTATACGAATAAGTTTCTTAAATGGAGATTTTAATGTGGATTAGCTGAAACAATTATCGATTCAAATAATTTGATAAATTCTAGTAGGTCATTTGAGACATTTATTGCCATTGTAACAGGTTGACAGTTCACTATAGCATAACCCACCGTGGCTTACCCTTTACTATTTATAAATATATAGTATACCCGAGGAAAAAAGGATTTCATGTTTTGTTTGTGCAATTGCTTCAAATCCAGCATAGAAGATTTTTTCTTATCACTCAAGGGCATTTTGACGTACCCGACCTTGAACAATGAGAAATTAGTAGCAATATGCTGATCAAGCGGTGTACTGTACACATTATAGTTAGGTCTAGTCTAGGTACACCCAATTATATTGTAGGCATTGCTAAAATTGCGTACGCGAATCACGCATGTCAAACGCAAGTACTGTCAAACACACATGAAAATAAACCCTTCACTACAAATACTACCGCTATACCATTACGCGATAGAGACGATGCTAGACTTATAATATTCGTCCTCACATGTGGTTGACTGTAAATACGTCACGTCATGTCCTTCACAGAACCACCGGAGCACATTGAATCATGCGCATAACGGGCTCTATGACAGTTAACAGATTAAAACCCATGTCATGCGGGTAATTTGAATACGATAGTCAAATGAACAATCCTGATATAAACCCCCGCCTCCCGCACTTGGTCGCATTGGTTTAACTACTATAGGCTTTATTTGTTTGTGGTCATGTTTCTAGTTTTCTCAGTTGTGGTGCTTTACTCTTTCAGCTGTGTAGATGCTGGTAAGCAAGCTGTGTATTTTAGGGTCGTATTTATAAAGCGATCTCAAGATTGAGAGCAATATTAAGTATGGATTTGACAGGCCGTTTTGAACTGAAATGACATTTCTGATACAATCTCAAACTCGCTGTCACTCTTGAGAGCTGATTATAATAAATACGGGCCTAAGAATTTCTTGTACGCTTAAATAGTAAGCAACAGTCAAGCCGCTGAGAGAAAATAAATTTGACAGCTGTGAAATCTATTATCAAACAAAAATCTATTATAATGTCATCAAACGTTCAAAAATACGTAACAAATATAACAAAGAAACTTTACATTGACATAAAATTTACGTAAACATTTCTAAGAGGATTTTATCAGATACTTTTGATTTCTTTTGAAAAAAGCTTTCTTGAAACCTCCATGAGGCTTTTGCTCCATTGCTTTAACGGCTTTACATCAGATTTCCTCATGCATAAATTGTGGGTATTTACTTTTATAAATTAACTGCCTCCGTGGTCTAGTGATCCCAGCCATGGGCTCTCGATCCGGAGTTGATATTTTTTAATTTATCATCACTTTGTGAGATTTTCCCCAGTTTTGTTAGGACATTGCAAGCTGAATCACCTGATTGTCTGAAAAGAAAAAGGATTCCGTGCTTCGGAGGGCACGTTAAGCCGTTGGTTCCGATCACTGTTTATGATAGTGGTCGTTACACAAACCATTTCAGAGGCCTATTTGCTGTGCTATAAGGCGGTTTAAAAACTCTGACACCAGGGTCATCGGGTCGATTGACTCGAAACCCATACGACAGAAGAAGACCTTTATAAAAAGGATTCCTGAAACTGTTCGAACATTTCTTTACAGATATAAACCAGAAAGAGCTTCCGCCACCATGGCTGCCAAACCCTCGACAACCATCTCGCAACATCACCCGGTTCCCTCCAAGTCTCCCCCTCTCCTTCCCAAACTCGAAGGAACCTAGTGACAAGGACAACAAGATCGTAGGGGGACAAGAGACGACGATAGAAGAGCATCCTTACCAAGTGTCCTTTATCGTGAACAACTCGTACTTCTGCGGAGGATTCATAGTCAGCGAGAACTATATTTTGACAGCTGCACATTGCGCTCAAGAGTAAGCTACAGTATTTTTTTTATTATTAAGAGATGACTGCGTCTATATTCTAGTGGTCTGCGCCCTAGGGGCTCTTAATCCAAAGATCGTGCTTTGAATTCTCATTCTCTTCTACATACATATAATCACGCCTTTATCCCTAATGGGGTAGGCAGAGCGTAAACGAGCTAAACAAAGGTCATGTCGTCGTCCGTCAAGTTTTGAGGGTTATTCCAGATTGATCTGTATATCGCTATAGTGACAGGGTGTCAGCCCATGGCCTAAATTACAATACTGAAACCCTCGAATCCCTTAGCTGATTTTTACAGCATGCCTGGGAGCAGGAGATGCAGCTGGCACATTCTATGTTTTTCTATCACTCCCAGTACAACATGGAAGTATTTCAATACTTGTAATATATTCCAGCGTCGACCCAACAACAGTCGTACTCCGAGCTGGCAGTACCTTCAGAAAGAATGGTACAATTATCCCCATAGCTTCGGTAATACCCCACCCAGAATACAACAACCCTGCTTTCGACAAGGATGTAGCTGTGATGAAGACTGTAGAGCCTATCAAGTTTACGGAGACCATTCAACCGATTGACTTGCCATGGAGGGGGAGGGCCATGAGAGGGGGCACGGAAATCGTGGTCAGTGGATGGGGAAGGACGAAGGTGTGTATGTTGATGATATTCTGGAATATGCTATAAAGAAGGATATGAAATTCCTGCTAAGGAACCTTTTTGGGATTTTAGCAGCCATTTTAGAAAGTGACAAAGTTCTAAATAGTGAATTCGATATTCAGCAATGTAAGAAACATCTTAAAGATATCCTAGGTTCCAACTTGTTGCTCGTTTTACTACAAACCTTGAAAACTAGGGTCTACTAAGAAATGAACTATGACAATTATTTGTAAAGCCCAAAGGACTACTAGGACTATGTTTCCCATTAACTTTTTGTCTTTGTAACATTTATTACCCGGCGGGCTTTATTGCATCTTATTCGGCATCACACCGAATGGTAAAGCAGAATGCAATTACAGTTCCATGGTTCCATGGTTGTTTCAGCAAGGAGCCTCCTCGATCCCTGATCGTCTGATGGACGTCCAGATCCCTGTGGTCTACTACGCAGAGTGTCTGACAGTCTACGCGACAGTCCTCACCAGGAATATGTGGTGCGGTGGAAACTTCTTCTTGGGAGGACAAGGAACTTGCCAGGTAAACTTTGCTATTTTAGAAGGTTTATTGACCTTCACATCAGGGTTATTGGATCTTCGTTGACTTGAAGCATACTCACTGAATACGAAGTAGAAGAAGAGTAAAAATAAGCGAGTGAAAGATTGAAAAAAGTAAAATTAAGTGATTAAGAAGAGTATGAGTACTTCCACCAAAGTGGAATAATCAACTTTGAAGTTGACTTGAATCAAAAAATTTCCATCGCAAAAGCAGGGATGTGTAGATTACTTAAATGTTGTGGCCTACGGATTCGAAACAATCAAAAAGTCAACATACAGAAGTAAGTCAATAAGTAACAAGAACACATGCCTTAATTTTGTTTTGTTTTTTTTTGGCACGAGTTATATATACCTTCTTTGTTGTTTGTGGACTTTAATTAAAAGCAGGCTTCTTGTGGGACATTCGGAGAAAACGTTTAAACACGTGGTAAGGCTTGAACTCAACATTGTGATACTTGCAGATTGTTGCGGTATTAAAAGTTACATGCAAGTTGTAGCACATTAATTTCCTTGTTAGGGTCAGTTCACACCGGTAAGCGACGCGGGGCGGCGCGACTTTTCAAGAGTGTGAATAGAACTTTACTTAGTATACCTACTATACAAAATGACAGACATAAGTCTTTCTGTATGGGTTGGGGAAGTAAATTGTTTTTATTTCCTAAACGATTTCTTCGTGAAAATTGTTCAGTTATAGTTGACTGAGCAACCTTCGAGTTTACGAGAAGCTGTCCTTATACCACATGCTGACCTCCAAACTTCAATATGAAGATGGCACCCCATGATGATGATGTCCTTATACCCTTTTATAAGTTATACATTTCTTTTTCGCAGGGAGATTCTGGAGGAGCAGCGATACAAGACGGCATGGCAGTGGGGATAGTCTCCTTCGGCCGCGGTTGCGGACAGGCGCTGTCTCCGAGTGTCTTCGCCGACATAGCTGCCCCGACGATCAGAAACTTTATAAAGGAACATACTGATTTATAATGATTTTAAATAAAGTACCTACGTAATGATACTAAAAAAACGACTATACTGTGCGAATGTAGAGAGAGATACAATATAGAACGTCATGGCACTGGGTGGGTACCTATTTAGTATCCTTCGGCCGTGGCTGCAGTCAGGCGGCTGTGGTCCAAGTCCAAGGCCCGTATTTATAATCAGCTCTCAAGAGTGACAGCGAGTTTGAGCTCGTATCAGAAATGTCATTTCAGTACAAAACGGTCTGTCAAATCCATACATACTTAATATTGCTCTCAATCTTGAGATCGCTTTATAAATACGAGCCTATGTGTCCAACTCTATTTTTACTTTACCCAGTCGTGCGTGAGTAAAGTAAAAATATTTACTATACAATAATGCTTAAGATGTGGTTTCCTTCCCAAGAACGTAAAAATGCTTAATCGTCACCACGTGAATGGTACCTAGGTATAAATATAAAACAAAACCTTTTGGTGAAAGGTCGCTTCTTCAGAACTGCTAAAAGCCTTTCGACTCACTACATCCGTTTCCCAAAACATCAATTCTCAAAACATCCTTTCTCATTTAATAACTTTAGCAATAGATCCGTTTCCCAAAACATCCTTATTAGTACCTAGGTAAGCTCGAGTAAACAGTACTCGAGCTTACCAATAAAGAACAGGAATAAGTAAAATATACGAATAAAAATTGTGAAACCAAATGTTTTTTTTTTTACTATTTTGGAGATTTACTATTTTGGAGAGAGACCTTTGCTCAGCAGTGGGACACATAACGGCTAAGTATATAATATATGATAAGAAAAGACTATTTCGAACGGATTAAATTTGAGTTTTTATTTATTTTAAATTTCCCTACGTTCCAGACTCTTTACAGGAGCCATGGTCGATTTTAGTTTTATTGAAATGAGTTACAGTTGTGCTAATAAAAGAAAAAGTGTTGACCAAAAGTTCTTTTTATACTCAGAAGTCGAGAACAAATTCCGCTGTGATAAAAAAAAGTCCATATCCTCCATCATCTATGATTAGAAGAAGCCCATCACCATGACATACGTTTCTTGAAGGCTATACTTGGATCCAGCACATCCTGTACACTTGCCAATTATAAATCACGATTAGGTTGAAATTTATACTTTCTGGCGGAGAATATTATAGGGGAAGGGGGCCCAAAGAGGGCATAGTGCCCAAAGAGGGCACTCGATGCTGTATTTCCATTTCAAATAATGGCGCGCTCCCAGCGCGTGAGCGCAACCCCCGCGCCCCTCCCAACTCGCGTCAGTCGCTCGGTCCGCCTGCGAGCACGTGTGTACAAGCTGCGACAAATAAATTATTTTCACGGGTTTTTGAAAAATATTGCAAGGTATGTTACACGTGTTCTCTTTGTTTTGGTGTTACCAATCCTTTAATCAAAACTTGTTAGTTATTAAGTGTTTATCTGGCCGTATTTTGATTGCATTAAAGACCTCGTGTCTCAAAATTTTGAGGTTAGAATTCTTCCGAATTTTTAAAATGTCGAAATAGGCAAAGCGGGCAGGGCAAAGCGGGCACGTGCCCACTTTGCCCCCGTTGGCTAAAATATATTAACCCTTAGTTTATATGTCTTTTTCTTTTCAGATGGTTAACAAATATAAACGGAAAACGTTTGTTTTTTGTTTAAATTTTATAATTATCTTACTATTATGTGATTAAAATACATAATATTGTATCCAAAAGCAGAATGTTCCTAAGAAGTTTCGTTTTTTGTTTAAATTTTATAATTATCTTACTATTATATGATTAAAATACATAATATTGTATCCAAAATTAGGAAATTCCTAAGAAGTATTGTTTTTTGTTTAAATTTTATAATTATCTTACTATTATATGATTAAAATACATAATATTGTATTTAAAAGTGAGAAGTTCCTAAGAAGTTTTGTTTTTTATTTAAATTTTATGATTATCTTACTATTATGTGATTATAATACATACTATTGTATCCAAAAGTAGGAAGTTCCTAGGAAGTTTTGTTTTTTGTTCAAATTTTATAATTATTTTACTATTATGTGATTAAAATACATAACATAGTACCCAAAAGTAGAAAGTTTTCGAGAAGTTTTGTTCTTTGTTTAAATATTTTAATTATCTAACTATTATGTGATTAGAATAGATAACTTGATCAATATTTTTTGTGTCTTTACTCTTCATATATTTAAGTCAGTATTATGGCTATTCTACTGATAAAATGTAGGCATGCCCGCTTTACCCAACCCCTGTCCGTTTTGCCCTAAACGAGTGCCCACTTTAGGCCCCTCCCTCGGGCAAAGCGGGCAATCGTAGGCGTTTAGTAATTTGTTTACAATTCTTATATACTTCAATTTTTTGATAAATTCAACCATTTACCATTCTAAAGTATTAATTAATGGACCTTATGGTAAAAAAATAAATGGTTTAACTTATTTATAAACTATATCTTTTTTAATTTTCCGGTAAGGTGCCCGCTTTGGGCCCCCTTCCCCTAGGTTTGTGGAAGACAACCGCTTCATTAGTATGTACTAGTGTGTGCGGTTTGTACTTACTTACGTCTTTGAAATGCGATCAATAAATATAAGTGCATACAATATATTTGGAGTGGCTGCCTCGGTACGGTAGACGCAGCGTAGGCAGGCCTCCCACAAGGTGGACCGACGATCTGGCGAAGGTCGCGGGAAGCTGCTGGATGCAGAAGGCGCTAGATCGATCATCATGGAGATCCTTGGGGGAGGCCTACGTCCTGCAGTGGGCGTCGATCGTAATTTATATATTTCGTAATTTTATTCTTACTTTACTTACGTTCTTTGAAGAAAATAATCTTTATTAATATTATTTTTGTCTCGTATTATAATTTTATTCTTTTCCGACAATTGATTTTATACAGTTTCTGGAAACCGGGCCAAAGAAAAATCTTTTGAATATTTAATATCAAAGAGAAAATTAAACAATAAGGTAGGAAAAGTTTGAATCGCTTTTATGCTAATTTTTATTTTTATTTTGCAATATGACGAAAATGTTTAAATAGGTTGTTGATGCTCTGCTTACCTATTCATAAGAGGTAGTGGCATGACTAAGTATATGGATGTATGTAGGTAAAAAATCGAGGTATACTTTTTTCGCATTCAGTTAAAAGTTTGCATGAAAATTGGTAGAGTACTGATCGAAATTAATTATTTTGAATTTATGCTAAAATATTATTCAATACGCCTAAAATAAGAACAGATTGGAAACAGAGAGGAATGTAATTGAAGTAGGTACCTACTACAACATTTAATTAAATAGTATTTCAGTCGTAAATCCGCTAGTGTCCATTTTATTTCCCAAAACCTTCAAATGGATACAATGTTAGAAATTTAATGCCACAAATCTATATTGGATAAAGGAGAGTCAATTAAGTTGTAGGTATATGTTTGTATGCTTTACGCTGACCACTGACACAGCAGATAATACCTAAAGCCCGTATTGATAAACAGCACTCGAGACTGACAGCAAGTTTGAGTTCGTATCAGAAATGTCATTTCAGTACAAAATGACCTATCAAATCCGCACTTGATATTGCTCTCAATCTTGAGATTGCTTTATAAATACGAGCCTATATCTCAGTATTTAGCGGACAAAAACTCATTACATCCCGATACGGCTCAATTCAACTTGAAGTTTCTGCGTGCCGAAATATATCGTAAGATACCGTAATAAGTACGGAAAGGAAAATCGAGTCGTATTGGGATGTAATAAGGTATACTTTAGTTACTATTAAATACCGATATTATATAGGCTGTCTGTGGTCAGGTCAGCCATATTAAAAAATAAACAGAATATAATATTCACATTAATTTTATTAAAGTTAAATTAACGTTAATACTAAAAAAACTTCACTGGTAACTTTAAATTAAGTAGGTACTTAAAATTATCACAAGTTGGACATCACATAATTATTATAAATTGTTCAGAATAGATAAGTAAGTAAATTAAAAACTATGTGATTTATTATGCTTAAGTACATTAATTATTATTAAAATACAGGATATTATGTAAAGTTACCCGTGTTTCGGTGAGTGGATAGATTTTCTTTGATGGTAATGAAATGACAGAAAAAGAAATGTTTAGGACGGTTAATGTTTAATGGTCATATAAAAATCTAACATTATTGCCCTCGTTGTGAAATACAGTTTATGATCAGTTTTCAGTCATTAATTTGTATGAAAAGATAAATCACGTCAGTCAAACGAATCCATTTCTTCAATTAAGATTTGAGTTGCCTATGACGATGATTGTCAAAAATATTTAATTCTAAGCTATGCGAAGAGCGGTCGAATCCAGGTAGGAATTACGAGTTCTTTCGATTCTATTTAGTAACATATTTTTTTCCTTTAGTTAGGTACGCCCTGAAACCCGAAAAATAAACAGTTTATGAAAATTTTGACATTCACAATTTTATCACGCATGTCAATTTAACCTTATTTTATCTATTGGATGTTGATCTTGTCTTAAATCTAGAAAATTTACAGATATAGTTAGATCTTACCCAAAAGAATGCTGTTTAGGTACTCTTACTTTGAAAATAGAGTTTTAATTATTATACCTATCCTAATCCTAGGCTCTATTACGCTATCGACTACTTTTTAAGTAAAAAATTCACAACGTATTGAGAACTGCCTCCATTTGCTTACTCCTTTATTAAAAATACATTATATAAAAGTACATCTTACGTTATATCTAAATACTAAAACGTATCACTATATCACTGTAAAATTTGTAATACTAGCAGATCCCGCTCCTACGCGCGGAAAAGCGTTTTCAGTATCTTCGACTGCGTGTTTTCCATACAAACCGTGCGTACGAAGTCGCGGGCACAGCTAGTTTGTAATACTTTTTGTCCTATTCTTGCATATTTATAGTAGCTAAAAGGTCAACAATGGAATAGGCCACGCCGGAAAACATAGCTATAATAGCGAATATCACTATAAGGGCGTTTTTCCATACAACATAGTGGCAAGGGGTGATGTCTTTGTTCCAACGCCAGATGACTTCCGTGATAGCTGGGAGGAGTAGTCCCATGATGGACAGGCATACAGCACCGACCAGGGTCATGATGAATTCCAGATGTGGGACAGCACAGGCGATGGCCACTGAAAATAATTAAAAACAGACATAAAATATTGGCCCGCGGTTTGTGCAACGAATTTTTCAGTGGAAATGGAGGTTTTCCCGCTGTGAAAAGTAGCCTATGTCCTATTCTAGGACGTAATCTGTAATGTGTGCCTAGTTTCAGTCAGATACATAGTGATAGGGCTCTTTTCCACTAGACGGCACGTCCACGGCAACGGCAACGGCACGGTATCGTCGACGATATCGTGGAAGAGACAATGTATGAAAATCAATCAAATTATATGACACGCTTTTCCACTTGACGGCACGGCACCGGCACGGCATGTCATCGACTCCTATAGGTATTGTCACGTGATCGTCGCCGTGCCGTTGCTGTTGCCGTGGACGTGTCGTATAGTGGAAAAGCGCCCATTGGCTCTAAAATTATAATTTTCGTTTGTTTATGTATAGATTTAGAAGAATCTTTTTACCGTTAGACTAAGTAATAATATAAATAACCTTTTTGTATGTACGCTACTTCTCTGAATAGGTACAGGGTGGGACAAAAGTAATCACCCGATGTTCTTTTGCTTTAATTTTTTAATTTATTTAAAATCTTTGGTTCTGCTTGTGAAATATTATTTCATAAATCTTTTAGAATTTTTCCATCAAGACGAGAAAATGATATCGGCCAAGTGGCCGCCCCCAGATTTGATATCCATTTGCAGGTCAATTTTTCTCTCCGTTTGATGATTTGCACTGGCGGCTAGATCACCCGATTTAACGATTCCAGACTTCTTTTTATAGGGTTTTTTGAAGTTTTGGGTTAATGTCAACAAGCCACAGACTCTGCCAGGAATGTGAAAGCCTGTCGCCCGAAGTTCTGGTAAGAGTGATAAAAAATCCCATATACAAAATGCCCGTATGGTCATCAACTCTGGCGGCGGCCGATATAATTTTCCGACTTGATGGAATAAATTCTAATTTAATTCATGAACTTGTCAGTGTTGGTACAAAAAGTGTTACGTGAATCATATGTGATTCATCGGACAGAGAACCTGTTTAATAAACATATTTTACAAACAAGACCCAAAAAAATATAAAAATTACAGCCAAAGACAATCGGGTGATTACTTTTGCCCCACCCGTTACTATCACTTGCTTGTTCACTCGCATCCACGATTTAATTTAAGCATACTTCGAAATATTCGCATTGAAAATTTTTAGTTCAGAAATTTCATTAATGAATTCAATTTGCTGGGAAATTCTTTGAAATTAATAATAACATACTCATTTCTGAAAATTTCACTGCAATGGTATTCAGAAAATTCATTAAATGAATTCAACTGTATCTAATTAATTCTGTCCCATCAAAAAGTTTTCATTCATAATTTTGTAAGGGCAAAATGTCCTATTTAACAATACACGCATTTACAGAATTTCTTAATATTAAACGGCCGACTGTTACAGGAATCTGTAGCATTTGAAATTGCTAGCATGGTATTGCGATAGCTTTTCAACTTTCATACAAAAGAATTATTTCGATACGACAATGGGAGTAGATTTGTTATACAGTAAGTAGGTAGAGTATTTACAGATAACTAATATACTCCATAACAAAAAAGAGCGTGTGTGCCGAGCACGGAGTTGAAGTGAAACTTCTATGACATTTTTCACATTTCACACACGAATGGCAACGGAAGTCCCGCTGCCATTCGTGACGTATTTCCGTCACCCGACCTTGAAATTTTACTCTCAACGTGCCTAAAGAAGTTTCACTTCAAAAATACTTGTAAGTATATTATATTACCAAAATGATAATACTGACAAATAAAATGATAGGTCACTCAAATAGCCCACCCTGTGTCACCCCTGGAACAAAGGTGCCCATCACACTCGCCACGTTTCCGCGTTGGATTGCGATGGGTAGCCTTTGGGCCAGAAAAGACCCGGAGCGGGGTCTTGACCGCTCTCCCTGAGGCGGCGGCCCAGTTCAGTAACGAACTTCTTAGCATCCTTGCCCCAGTGTTTATGTTTACATTTTTATTATTCTTTCATCAGTTTTGGAAATGGACAATTTTTTTAAAGAAATTTTGCCATTCTTTATTTTGATTGATAGAGTTGGCAATCTTCTACATACCTTGAGCATTGCGGAATTACTCCTCAGTTGATTTTTCCACCGGGAGGAAGAGATCTCTTCATCATCATCGTTTGTGTGATTTGATTGCATTAAACTAAACTGACATCAAAAAAAGACCAACGAGAAGAGTTCCAACGTATTGGTGTCACACGAGAAGCCAGCAATTTTATTTGGCCTAAAAATACATACCTAATAGCAGAGTGCCAACCAGTCTGATCCCCGCTAGCGACCACATTTGCGCCTTCGCCGGGATTCGATCCTGCACCCTCCGCCACACGACATCCACTGGTACGTAGTACACCAGCGCGAATGATAGCAGCATCACGCACGCTACTAGGATCTTAGCCACTTGCGCTAGACTGGAAAAGATAAAATTCTTTCATTGCTCATTTATAACAGTTAATAGACACTGGGGGAGCAATTCGGCAGCACACAATATCACTAAATCTTAACTAAAATATTATCATGTCTTTTTCTATCCTGAAAGAACAGAAAGGGATGGCAATAATTTTAGTTAACTCGTGCTTTCACCGAATCGTATTATTTTAAGCAAGAGTGCTGTAACATTGACAACATTTTCCAATGGCAAATGCGACTATTTTTAAAAATCATTCCAGAGGGATTCAAAACTACAACCCCGTCATTCCGTGCCGCTATGCTCTAAGTACCAACTGAGCTGTCGTGTGGTCATACCGCCTGGCATGTATGCGTCGGGGACATAAAAAAAAAACACTATAAACCCTTTCTATTCCTATCTCGCAATTCTGTAGAAACCAACATCAAATCTGGAAGCTTACCTTGTGGAAGTGCAGCTGCATAGTAGAGATTAAACCTAGACGGTAGGCTTCAAAGGGCGTCGAATTTCATAACTTCCAGGAATTGGAAGTGATGGGTTAATGGGAAATTTAAAGAGGATAACTTCAATGTACAATTTCAAACAGTAGATATATCTGAGATGATTTTTAAATTAAAGAAAATTAAAATGTTTAAGGCTTTATCTACAATAGCTGTATACATCTTTTTAACGTTTTTGATGACAAAACCATGTAAGGTGCAGGAGAACTTACACTTCATCCTGTGGCAAGTTGAGAATCAGCTGTCCCTTGACCTCGTCTCCATATCTCAAGTATCCAGCGAAGCCCACGAAACCGTACATGACGATGACCACCATCATGGCCAGGTTGAGCACCCCTGGGCACCCCAGGAACTGATGGGGCTTCTTCATCTCGTTCTCTATTGGCATCACGACGCCAATACCCTCCATTGCGAAGAGACTTGTGCTGGAAAAGAATGTTTATTTTCAAGAAAATTGTCTGAGATTTAAATTTCAATTTGAAATGTTCAAATTGATTTGTTTTTCTAAAGTCATAAATTGCATTACAAGACCTCGGTTCCAAGATTTTAACAGGATGTTAATACTTAAGAGACGACATTTATATTCATGACAATGTAATATTCATGATTATTGTAATATTGGATAAAGCTTTCTTTTGTAGACTAAACAAAAAATATACGACGGCTAAGGAGATTACTTAGTGTTAACGTAGGAGTTTGAATGTTTGTCACTTAATCACGCTTCAGCCACTGGACGGATCGAGATGAAACTAGCAACCCATATAAGCTAGGGCCTGAAATAGGAAAAAGGTTACTTTTCAAAGCTCACATACCGCGGGTGAAACCGTAGAAAAGATCAGAAAAGAAAAGATAGTTGAGTTTACCAATAAAGAAAGACTACAAAAATTAAATTATATTATTCTAGTAAATTACTTTTCTCAGAGTAGTGAATTTTCCTAAAATTGTCTTCATAATAGTAATTTTTCTTGCGTATGAGTCAATGAGCAACTTGACGAACTTGAATCTAAAGAAAATGTAATAAAAATAACCATAAACGTCAAATAAAAATAAATGTGATTGCAATTGCTTTAACACAGGTCGAGTTTGAAATACAAAGCTCAGATACTCTAAATTGACAGGCGCTAATTCGAATGAAAATCTTTTTGCTCATCGATTTTGAAAAGAAGCTAATTCAGTTATCACATAAGTTTTCTTTATTCGGCATGAAAAGGTCTAAACGATTCGCAAATAAGCCAAAACGGCTTCCAGTTTTGGCTTTTTGCGAATAGTATTAGACTTTTTCGTTAAGAAAACTTATCTCAAAATGAATTAGGTTTTTTCAACGAAGAGCAACAGATTTACTCGTACGTAACTCAGCGCCTGTCACTCTTCGGTCCTTAGAATTATTATAATGACTGTGTTGTATTTCTGAAAAAAGAAAAAAAAAACTCTTATAAACTGTATTTTTGGATGCTTAATGCCAACCCAAAATTAATAGTTCGTGATCAATTCGTTCCCTATAGTAAAAAAAAAGAAACTAATCTTAGTCATTAAAAATAAAAGACAATTTGCTTTATTTCATAAAATAGTAGTTGGTAATTATCGTCATATTGCCAAAAAATGTGCGTACCTAATAAAACCTCTAAATTACTATGAATACCTAATTATTATTAGCTAACGGTCTATTGCTGTGTATAGACCGTCATTATTATATATACGTCATAATCACTTATAGTTAATTCATAACATAGATTCGAAATATCATCCAGATAGGTATAGGCAATTCATGTTTAAACTTGAAAGTTGCGAACCGGTTGAGAGATATATAAGTTTCAGTCAGTGGTAAGTACGATCTGTGGTACGATCAAATATTCAGTAGGTACACTTACTTGCTACAGTGGCGCCACCACCGTAAAGTTACAGATAGGTACGGATTCGAAACATAAACCCAAGTAACTTCAAAGGATAGTTCAACAAGAGTAAATTATCAATGCCACAGGCGATGTTGTGCAGGTTCAATTCAAGGCTTGTCATAATAATTATACTTTGATGTCTATTAATAAGCGACAGTTTATTTTTAAAAACCTGTAAAGTAGGTCATTGATCAACTTTCTGACAGCTTCCTGTTCGTAAGCAGCTGCATTCTATACTTTCCAGTCTAGCATGGGAAATTTAACGAAGATTTTTTTTCTCGGGATTACTCATAAAACAGCCCGAGAATTATTATGTATTGCAGTGAGAGTTTTTGGCAATGATGAAACTGAACAACTTTAAACAATAAATCTGATCAACTTTTAAATACCAACCTGATGAAATTGGGAACTCCTTGTATAGAAGTGGCAATCTCTCGATCCTTTATCTCAAAGGGGTCTCTCAGGCAGTAATAGATGGAGATGCAGATGGAGCCCAGCCAGACGAAGTTGGCCAGGGTCGAGAACGGGACCAGGTACTTCAGGTTCCTGATCTGAGTCAGAGGCACCAGCACGACCAGGGTCAGTCCGCAGAAGACGGTCACCGACCAGTTTGGACCACCGTATTCGTTGGAGACCTGTCGAAATTAGAAACAAAAATAATAATTGTTCGAATTTCAAACTGTAAAAATCTATGTACCCAAATTAAACAATCAATTCAATAACATTGAATTCAAAATATGAAATGTTTGACTAAAATAATAGTAATGGATTGGATTTGTTTTCAATATTATGTGATCTATGTTTTAATATCAGTTACATTTTGCCGTCGGACCGACGAGTCGAACCGCAAAAGAATATTATGCATTTTCAGTGGTCAAAATAATACTTGTTAAAAGAAATGTTTGATAAATACCTGTCTAAATGCTTCGCCAACTACCACAACGTACACACAACACGCTCCAGCATGTGTTAATGCTAATGCCCAGTCAGCCAGTTCTCTGAGAACAAAATTAAAACTATATTCCTGCAATATATTGGGCGCTTTTCCACTAGACGGCACGTCAACGGCAACGGCGACGGCACGGTACCGTCGACGATATATTAGGTGAGATAATGTATGAAAATCAATGAAATTATATGACACGCTTTTCCACTTGCCGGCACGGCACCGTCACGGCATGTCATCGATTCCCATGGATATTGTCACGTGATCGTCGCCGTGCCGTCGCCGTTGCCGTTGACGTGACGTCTAGTGCAAAAGCGCCCAATCATAGCCATTGTGATACGCGTTAAATTGGCATTTAGGTACCTAAATATTTTTGGGACTTTAATGATACTTATAATAAAATTACGCTTCGCAGATCAATAAAATGAGATTCCCATCAGAACGTAACTCAATCATTTTGGCCAACGTTTCTAAGAAAAGTGTGATAAAGTTTCGTACCATTGGGAGAAAAACGTCGCATCTGCAAAATGTCAAACTTTTCAGTAAAGTCGTTTAAAGTTTGAGATATTGAATTTTGCTCAAATCTTAGTGAAAAAAATTAAAGAATTCTTAAACTTTTGTAGTTCATTGTAAGCATTTATAAATTAACTAAAATACTAAGTTCACGCTAGGATAAAATAGAAGCAATTTTTTCGGGTGATTACATTTCGACTGTTTAACTTCCAATGGTACGGTTTTAGAGCACATTCACTTTCTAATTCCTTGTTAGACACTTTATTTTTGTAATCCCAGATTTTCTCTGATAATCCTACTCATTAAAAATGTCAAAGTTTGTAGACGACGTTTATCCGGTTTATCTCAGGTTGGCATGTTCGGAATTATAAAACGTCGTCTGGGCGGATTTGTACCTAGAAATAATATACGGGATTTTTTTTATCTCGGGAAAATTAGGTCATTCCCACGGGAAAACTGTAGGTACTATCTAAATATTAATTACCTGGCGAAAGGAGCATATTTTCGCACTGGTGGTGGTCCATTCTGAAACACTAGGTCACACGTCGCCGCGTATCCTAAGCATGGTTTCTTCACTTCTATACATAATTGTTGTGATGTTTTTACCTGCAAAGAAATATGCACCATTATTTACTAACAGCATGTTCCTGAACAAAAAAATAAGTCAAGCCGCATGAACAAAATTATCTTGGCTTGACAATACGGCAGCGATTAAGTTGTACTTATGACAGCAAAGCACTGTGTTGCTAATTATAAAATACGAGGCGTTCGAGTTCTTTGGTAGTCAGTGATCTAATTTGTTACAAAATTAGGTATATAGTATACCTAATTTGTGCGAACGTATACGCGTTAAGAGCACATAAACAATAACTATTGAAACTTGATGATAACTACTCCCTTTGTGGGGAAGTTATCTTGATGATCAAAGCGTAATTTTGACAACACAACAACACAGTAAGTACCTACGTTACGTAACCTATCAGACAAACGTCAAATATTGGGACATCATGGAAATAGGATAATAGATTTGATTTTAAATTAAAAATAAATAAACCCACTAAATAACAAGCATACTTAATGTGTAACAGCAAAAGTTATAATCCTTTAAGGGAATTGGCGAGCTGGCGTTAGCTGGAAGAGATCTCTTCATCATAGAGATAAGTTCGGTCTTGCATACCTTTCTGTAAACTTAATTTCTTGTGTTCTAAATGCAATAAAGAATATATTATATGAAATAGTTAGTTGCAAATCTATCTCATTAAAAGTTAACCACTAAAACCGCAAATTGTCAAATTATTCCATTAGAAAGTGCTTTTATACAATAGTGGGAAATAAACCATTGTCACACACTTCATAATTCCTCGCTTGCTGACACGAAAGCCTCAATGTGAATGAAGAGACAAAAGTTCCGAGTTCCAATGACATAACTTGGCTATTATAATGAGCAATGCTTATAATCTGCCAGTTAAGCAATCTACAATTATACTTAGTTATGACAAAACTGTGGATGTACTGCAGATACTTTGCTTTATAAATAAAGCTATTATGATATAATATATTTTGAATACTTTAATCTACGTGCGTAACTGCGTAATAATTTATCATTATCAATCACTAGCACATAAAACGGTATCGGAATTCCATGGTTGACCCAGAACCATGAAATAAAAAGCTTTATTTGCAAAAAATATAAACTAAGGGTCAGTTGGACAAAGTTCTTTGGCCCACTACTCGTCTCAGTAATGAGACAATCTATCAGGACCCTCTCGTCCTTCGTCGGTCCTTTGCGTTCATAGCTTCTCGCGAGAGACAAGGTACATAAGGTGTGATATAAATGAGAGGACACAAGAGACATCAATTGTGCGTTTATTTTTCTCTTTTTAGTAGTCATTTGTTATGCTGGACAAAAAATAAGTTGGATCTGAAAAACTGAATTTATCCGAATTATTATGTTTATAGTAATTATTATATTATGTTTATATATACTATTATTTAATTTTTGAATGCAAATAAAATGTGAAGAACATTCAATTTTATTTGATTTAGAGAATTATATTTATATATGTTTTTGTTTATTTCTGTGCTTATTACAATGCAACACAATTATTTTTCATTACTCATAAACATGACGCTTAAGGAACAATCAAAAACGTATAAAATTAGGCGGCCTAGGTTATACCTGCTTTCGTATTTTATGATATTTTATTTAACATGAACTATCGATTTTATTATTCTTCCAATGTTTGTGTGCAAGTCAATATAATAAAGAAAAAAAAACAAATTTGACTTACCAAGACGTGAATGACATGTCCACAAATAAATCCTATGATGATAGTTCCTAAAGATCCGACGAGCAGTCCAGCATTTTTGAAGGCAAGAGGCATAGCCAGCACTCCCGACCCTAGGGAGGCTTTGAGAAGATGCGCTAAGGCTCCGAAGCTCCTGAAAAATAAAAGGGATAGGTTAGGTTACTATATTAGTCGTATTATTTATCTAATTCTTTTGACATTCTTCTAATTTAATATTAACCAAAGGATTTCAATGCACGCATATGTACCTACATGAGATGTAAGATATTTAACTAGCTTTGATTCTCAGAATATATATTGCGAATCGAAAAATATTAAAACAACCGAATTCCAAATTGACATCCAGGTAATTGCTACTTATATTATAAATTAATCTCCTTACTTTCAGATTAAGTAAATTAACTGAAACGTGGTGATTGTGTCATGTCCAACGGCTTCTTAATATAATTTGTATTTTATAATTTCACACGACTTGAAAGTATTTAAATCATATTTTATCCTAAGTTCCAAAACTTGGACAGTTCAACGAAATTGAATTTGAAAAATATACTTAAATACTTCCATTAAATTCCACGAGTGTTTCACGACTTTTATCTAAGTACCTAGTACCTACTTAAACGTTTCAACAGTTTAAAGGTCATTGTTCATTTTGTTCAGGCATTTGCCCCATGGTGTACACAAACAAAATGGGTCAGATTAAGTAGATTAAAATCCCTGCTACATAATGGCATGAGTCGCATTCTTGTGAACGCCGGGAAAAATTACAAAAAAATTATTTAAGTTTGAAGAAAAAATATGTATAAGTCTTGCTATAGCGTGCCATGGCTGTGATAGCTTATTATTCTCATAAAGCCTGGAATACACATGCTTCTTGGTGGCACGGTGTGTATCCGCTCTGCAGGATAGCATTTTGCATTACTTTTTGTATTTCATTAAGTATTATTATCAATAATACATTTTTTTTAATAGCCTATATAATCGTCCCACTGCTGGGCAAAGGGAATATTTATAATGATTAAATATTAAATAGTTTTTTTCTCCCTGTAATTTTAAGTGAAATAACAAAGCATATTGAAAAGTGGGATTAAATTCTTTAATTTATAACACGTTTGGTTTTTGTTCGCCACAATTTTCATAAACCGGGGCAAAAATGGACAATGACCTTTACTTTTTATTTTAAATACACAGTTCTGATAGTAGGTAGGTTCTTAATTTGTTTACTTCTAAGACAAAACATAAACGTAGAAACATCGAGATGTTTGAACTCCCTGAACCGAGCAGAGCGCACCAACAAATGACTAAATTCCTTGAATTCTTATGCGAAGTTCACCCCTTTCCTAAGGGAGTAAGGACACAGAAGCTGGTTTATTTTTGATTCGGGTTTAATGCCCTATTGTATATTGCACGTGTAGTAAATTCCAAATGATGGGACCGAAATAATCAAGGACATTGAGCATGGAAATTACTGATGATACAGACGGGACTCCTTTGAAACATAATAATTACTACATCAAAATAGAGTCGATTAATATTCTATTCAAGTTTTCCACGTGATTATCTCAAATATACAACGTGTAACAGAAAGGGTACCTACCTATATGCATCGTAAAATGTGTGAATGTGTGATAAAAAAATTACCTTCCATACAAAATGCATCAGCTGACTGCACATTATATCGCACTCGTAATAAGATAACGACCGAATGCAAAATTTGGCCAAAATGAGTTATGTGCAAATTTCGACCTTATAGAGCATGTCTCACAACCTAGTGTAAAGAAAATCAACCTAATTACATAAATAATAGGGTAGAAAAAAGAAGTGTCTTTATCGTATTATCCCCACGCCCCCAATTCATTTGTCGAATATCGACCGATTCAGTCTTGAGTCGGCCACCGCAAGTGGAGGTTGTGTAAAACGACGGCCGATTTTTAGATGCATCATTGTTTTATTTAGACTTCAGGTTAGTTCATTGAACATTCTTGAGAAAGATAATAACCGATTTAAATATCCGTCGTTGTTTGACTAAACTTCTTAGTGGTTAAGTTGGCTGAATTTGTATTAAGTCAGTATCTCACAAAAAATATGTGCAGGCTTACTGACCGTTTTAATATAAAGTCTATGTTCTTTTAAAAATCTGAGAAAAATTGTGTCTGAAATCAAATTTGGTCTATGTCGTTTGGAAAAAAATAAAATATTGATGGAACATTTGTTTTTAAGTCTTTGTTTTACAAAAAAATATTATTTAAACACTGTAACAATACGAAATAAGTCATTGTTTTTATCGATTTGGAGTAAATATTCCAAGATAAGTCACAAAAAATCTGTGAACTTATAGCCACGAACCGATTTCTTGCCGTATAAAAACCAACAGCACAGTATATAAATGTTTGTTTACAACGATTTAAGCACCGCCAAGCCCTATTAACACACCTACCTTACTTTTTTTAGATATGCGCGGCCACAGTTGCTTGTCTGCCGCTCAATTTAAAAAACTCAATGAGTGCGTTTTTATAGTAAAGTGATTATTGTGTTGTGATTGAAGTATTTTAAAAATTTTGTGGTTTTTAACTTAAAGAAAAACAAAAACAGGTTTGCGGCAAATAAAAGTCAAGCAAGTTATGATTTTTACTCTCGCAGCGTATTTAAGGACTTCTAAGTTTGCCAAGGTAGATTATGTCCGGGGTGCCAAAGAAATTAAAATTGTATATCGGATAAAAAATGGTGTCCCGAAAATGAAAGGGGTTGCTCAGTCAACGATAGGGAATAACTTTCACAGTTAATGGAGATTTCGCCAATACAGCCATATAAGCCACAGGCCAACAGAGTACGTTTGAAAAAGTTGCCTCGACTTCACTAGACAAGGCGCTTAATCTCGTGGCAGGCCGAAGAAGCGATGGCTGTTTATCGTAATAGCCCATATGGTGGAAAACAATCTTACACCAGCGGAAGCCGAAGACAACAAAGCCGAAATGTGGATCCCAGCAATAAAAACTTTTCTGCAGCTTATTCACTACGTCGCGGACTAGTAGTAGTAGCCTAGTGGCTACTACGGATGCGATCTTATCTCGTAACACCACAGACCAAATACAATTATTTCTTCTTATTGACGTAAGGCTGTTGGACATGTCTTTCAAGGATAAGCCAGGCCTTATAGTCGTATTGCAGGACTAGCAAAAGCTTCTTTGTTATCCTGTGGTCGCAGAGTACACCGGTTACTTTTACGTTTTGCTCAGGCAGCGCTAATTTGGGCTTGGGTGTCTTGATCGATTTAACCATATTCGTGAGTGAGCATAAACCCAAGATATTTCAATTTCTTTATCATTTAAGATTTTATCTCCTACTTTTGTGTTATTGGGGTATGTGCTGTTACATGCCATGTATTTGGTCTTTGCAACATTGAGTGACTAGATCATGATTTTCATTTTCAAGTGGACCCTTTCATTGGTTCACCTTATGCTACAGTCTCTGTTCGTTTTCAACTGTAATACTGTGATGGTGTGGTGTGGATTCCATTAGCATACATTTACGAGTATAAGCAAAAAAAATTGTTAACGGACTTTCTAGCACCACACTAAAAAGAAAAGGACACAGAGCCTTGGCAAAAACCAACTTTAAAAAGGAAAAGGTGAGTATCGCCACCAGCAGTCGAATTCAGAGTTGTAATACATATCGCAAATGATACTTGTATAAATTTTCAGCATTTTTTTTTGCTTCAAAGTCAACCAGATCACCTGGCTCGCAATGCATTGGTAGATCCAGAAGGTCATATCATATTCAAAAGTTCTTTCTTCCCCTGAAAGACTTGAACATTCTTAGAGCAAAGATGGGATCAATTAACTATACACACTAACTAGGTCAAAACCCATACCGACACTCGGAGACAGTAAGTATTTGCCGGTTCTGTAATTCGATTATGTACTCGAAGACCTTCATTGTGTGAGAAATACCTCAAGACCCGGTTGATTCCACAGTTCTGTATCTAATTTAAGATGCACTAGCTTAGATTTTATATTGTATCCACAACAAGCCGATTGTATAAACAATAAAATGTCGCACGATCCTCGGAAGAACACTGCCTTACTGAGATATAGATGAATAACCTAGTTTAGTAGACAGAGTTCATAACCCTAGTATAAAAATCTTTATGCAATCACAACTATGTAAACCTTTTATACCTTAAAACGTATATGTAAGCTTTTAGCTAAATAAATATTTTTATTTATTTATTATTTTAATCTTTAAAAGTTACATATTTTGCAGCTGGTGAGAATGTGATAACAAAAAGTCAGCCATGTTTCTTAGTGTACCCACACCTTGAGGACCCATCAATTTCGCATTGATAAGCGGTAATCACGTTATCAGGGCCCACGAATTTCCAATTATTTATAATGCGAATATATTCTTTACCTAATCTGGTAATATAGGGGCAGCAAGTTAAAGATTAGGGGACATTTCCGAAAGAGACACGTATGCTTGTTGCGTGTTAAGCGACTTATCGAAGCTACGCTACAATCCTTTACCCTACCTGCTTAGTATTGATAGAATTGTAATAAGATAATTTTGCTGCACCTGGTGCATTTGTCAAGTTTATTTAAGATTAATTACTTTATTCTATACATAAAATACTTACCTCTTAGATAAGTATACTACCCTAACATTCAATTAAACTGATTAAAAATACTACTACTTTGTTAAAAAAATTGTTACACCTGGTGTATCTATATGTATGTACTAGTATGTATGTATACAGGTATAATGATCTTACTCTTTTTAAACTTTAAATAGTAACTATGAAAGAAAGTAATTTGTTTTTTAAAAAAAATACTTACTACCTTCACGATTCGCCAGGTTCATTGAGTAAAAATGCTTACCTTTTTTTGTTGGAGGCCCGTAACTAGTGAGACAAAACCACGATTATGAACCTAAACACATTTATTTGGAAAAAATATGTTCGAGATCCTTTTGAATTACCGTCACGCAAGGCCAGTGTTCATCAGCAATAAAAACTACTTTCAACATATTTGCCAATGTATAACTGACTTAATAATTAATAAATTTAATTAAAAAGGCTTTGTCAATATATTTAAATCATATTTAACATTATCAGTATTAATTTTACTACTAATTCTGGACTTTAATCTTAATTATAGGAATATTCTAGTACTAAATTTTAACATAAGCCGCTAACTTACGTGGGATTTTTAGTCAAATAACGGCTTATTTGGTAATGTGTTACACTTTCTTGTTAAATCTAGATAAAACAATGACCGAAGTAAAAATCGGTCATCTTTATCCTTCAATAATTTAGTAAGATATAGACCTATTTGTAGATCAAGCAAAATATTTTTCGATATTTTAGTGAGACAGTGACCGATGTCAAAACAATTTAAAAAAACTTTAAAAAAATATGTAAAATATTAAAAAATATGAACATGTTTTACTGAGTCTAATAGAAGGTATTCTAAGGATTAAAAGTGTATTTTTAGATTTTAGATATTCTTCTTTGTTACAATTTTATTACGATTTAACAAATTGCCTTAAAAAGTCAAAAAGTTTTTTGCCATTTCCCAAAAGTTTGAAAAATTGCATTCGGTCGTTATCTTATTACGAGTGCGATATGGGAAATCAAATTCTTTTTTCGTATTTCGACCTATGTTCCTTAGGGAAAGTTGTTCAGTTTCATGGGTTGATTCACACATTTCACGATGCAATATACCCTTTCTGTTACATATTGTATATCTAAATACCGGATGTAAGGGACAGCGTACCAAAAAATGAAAGGGGTTGCCCAGTCAACGAAACTGAACAACTAAGTATAACAAAGAGATTCTTTCAGGAAACGATATTTTTTTACTTTTCCATTCAACCACAGACAATTTGTAAGGAAAAGTTATTTTTTTCATTTCCTTTAATAATTTCCTGGTGAAAGTTATTCAGTTTCGTTGACTGAGCAACCCCTTTCAGTTTCTGGTACGCTGTCCCTTACGCCCGGTATAAACAGGCTTGCATGTGTCTTTTTCGTGATAGCATGTTCCGTAATGTCTTAATGGAAATGGCAATTTTGATAAGTAACACGTTCTAATGTTTTTAATATAATTTTTTTTTTTTAAACAAGAAAATAAAGTCGAAAAAGTATGATATTTCAGCCTATTCTAAGATGATTCATTTTCACGATGGTTTAGTCAACCCGTGTCACCTCTTAGTCTATAACTACTGAGTGGCGCAACTTGGTAAAGGCCTAGCCAACACTGGCCGTTGATGATGTTGATGAATCAATCAAGAGAAAATAAAATCTATTGCAAATCATGGTATAAGAAAATTAACTACGCCTGGTATTTTCTTCCCGTGACAGCTGGTTCACGACGTGAGATCAGCTGACGTCATCAAACAGAATCGATAAATGTATTGCCATTTTTGGAAAATAAATTATTCGAGTATATTATAATTTTTTCTAACTTACTTCTAAAAAGAAGCAATGTTATTGTATTAAGTTAAAATTAATTACTAAATACATTAATGACACGAAAAATAAATAGTAAGCTAGATGGAGATTAGGTTTTATTTATTTACTACATATTAAAAACTCCCTTACAGTTTAAACAATGTAATTAAATGGCAGCATTGTTTGTGACGTCAACTGGTCCGTCGTCTGGAATTATCCTACTCTTTGTCCGAAGAGAATACCAGGTTTCCTTATACCATGTTGCAAATAATATAAAGAGTACTTACGAAGTATTTGAATCGCTAGGTCTGTGGTTGGCCGGGACGTAGGGGTCGAGGTCTTCTCTCGAGCCATTGTAGGCTAGTTCTATTCTGTAAAAAAAATGAATTGCTTATATTTCATTCCCAGTAACAACGTCTTTACAGTGTAAATGATTTTTAATGATGTCTTTGTCTTAAAAAAATATAGGATCAGGGGAAAGCCATCTTTTTACAATTACAATTTTAAAATGACAATTCGAGGTACATTGCGTAGCTACGCAATGAATGTCGAATTGTCAGTGTAAAATTATGATTACATTTTTTTTAGGCAGTTACACACCTTATTAGACCCTATCCAATGCTAAGGCTCAACTTCACATTGGTATGACACACCTTAACTAATTTCAGTTTAGTCCTGTCACTTTCTAAAATTTGAATACAACAGCTGATTATAATCCTGTCAAAATGACGTTACTCGCTTTAAATAAGATGACATGCTAGATGGTGTCATCTTATTTTAAGCGTTGTAGGTACATCACTTTGACAGAATTATAATAACTGTTGTATTTCAGTATTTATTTTATTTAAATTTTAGAAAGTGACAGGACCAAACCAGCTATGTCTTAAAGAAGTTGAAGGTAGAGTTATGTTTACGTTCACGTTCACACTCACTTAAAACTAAAATTAAAATGACTGATGCTTGCACTGAAACACTTACACGTATAATTTGTACCACAAAAGGCCCATTTTTTTTTCTCTACATGTGTTTACAACAACATTAGGTGACAAAGTGATCTCTGATGTGACTGGTGACAGACACCTATCATTTACTTGGTTTTGATTGATACCACTCGATATGTTACTCAAATTGGCTGCAATTTAACCCCAATCTATGAATGAGATCAATTATTTACGGAAAATCTGATGAAATATGTTTATTTTATTGCATCAGCCGTATGCAGGAAATTTGAATGAGCAAATGAACGTAAATGCATATTCGATGAGCGTGTATTAAAAATGTCGTTACTGTTTTATCTGGTTAATGAATATTTGATTGAACCCTTTGAGAGACAATTTATCGTGGACACGGTTAATTATTTGCCAAGTTCGGAATAATATATAGATCGAGGTGGTCATTTTGTATGGGAAAGTTTTTTTCATTTTCTGAAATAATTTCCTGGTGACAGTTGTTCAGTTTCGTTGATTGAGCAACCCCTTTCAGATTTCGGTATGCTTTTCCTTACATCCGGTATACCTAGCATTCAATCCATTGAATAAAATAAGCAATAAATAGGCTTATTTTATTATGCTTAATTTTGAATCCATAACAATAAAAACGTCCATTAAAACTACTTTTATAGGAAAAGCAAGCATACTATATTAAGTAATCTCCAGATTAAACGGTAATAAAACCGTTACAGATGTTAAACATTGTAGTTTTTATAATACCATTTAAGATAATAATGTTAACAATGTGTGAAAATAGTATCTAATGTGAATAGTTATTATTAAGAACCACTTCACGTTGTTATAAAAGTGGGCCGGTCCCACTCGGCCCGCTTAGACTCGGCCCGTAGTTTTTATATTATGTAAAGTCGATGTAAATTGAGACAGAAAAGTGTCGAATTAACGTTTGTACTACAGATAGTGTAAAATTTACATGATTTTTGGATAAATAAAATAATAACTAGATAAGGTAAAATCATCCTTTTTTATATAATTCGGGTAGTGTGTGTAAGAGTTCAAAAAACTTACTTAGAACTGTAAGCATCTCCTATGGTGGAGATCCGAGGGGCCGAGGGCTTGACTTTCTCCATGCTGAGTCCGGTGATTATCAGTCAGTGAAAACAACCGCTCCCTTTGGCATTTCTACTAAACTTTAAATCTGAAACAAAAGAAAATTAGCATAAATAAATTGAGCACAAAATGTAACTAACTTTTTTTATTTCTAACAACATGACGCTATGATGTAGAGCATATTGAATAGACTTTCGTAAGAAGCCCAGATGGGCATTTTTCCCTGCTAGTGTCACGCTATGTTGTAAAGCACCTACTTTTCATAATTCTAACGAAATAGGTACTTTAATTCACATTTATACAAACATTTTCATCTCCATCCTTTATTTAAAATACAATTAAATTACAACAGCATAAAACGGAATGAATTAGAAATTACTCCAGCGAGAACATAGTTCAAATATCTAAGAACATTCTATACAATGGCCTTGTTAGAAAACCCTTATGCATAATTGAGTAGGGTCTATAACTATTCAAGCATGATATTAAGGCTCGTATTTATAAATCGATCTCAGGATTGAGGGCAATATTAAGTATGGATTTGACAGGTCGTTTTGTACTGAAATGACATTTCTGATACGAACTTAAACTCGCTGTCGGTCTCAAGTGCTGATCATAAATACGGGCCTTAATATTATTTTTGAAAAAGTTATCGAAGCTAAGAACGACATTTTAGTAATATTTTATGTTATGTTTTTTTAAATAAAATAAATTACTTTCATAGAAAGTAAATAATTTTGTAAAATATACGACGAAAATGTTTTAGTTAAGAAAACTAAGTTTTCGAACTAAAGCAGTTTGTCTTAATGTTGACTCAAGTTCTCATTCCTAAGTTAATTAATAATTTAGATTATGACTGATATATTTTTTTAGAACAAGGCTTTATTCGCTGTACTGAGCGACTATGTCAGCAATAAAAAAAATGTTCATTTAATCGTTTAGTAATAATTATCATAAATAGGGAGGTACCTACCTACACAAAGTTGACATTATAGAACGCATATTTTAAACCTCCAGTTTGAGAGCCAAGGAACTCCCGTCACCCTTGCCAGTTTCACGAGAACGTTGATCTTTTTATTAATTACCAGATTGACTTCCTGACCCTCATTAGCTGATCCACCCGGAGTTCCGTCTAAATTACAGCAGATTTTTACACGATATAATTAATCACGGACGGTATGATGATTAGTTAAAAATTATTACATGTTGGATTGTGAGCGATAAAAAACATTGCTTCTTTTCCTAGAGTTATTAGTATTAAGCCTCGAAGTACTTAACCCTCAGAACCCTCGTTTTTTAATTAAAAACGAGGGTTCCGGGGGTTAAGTACTTTTGTATTGCAATCTAGATTTCTCTCCAGCGCAATTTTTTATTTACACGCGGTATTTTCCCGTGCGATTAGAATAGGAAATGTTTCCATGCATACCTCAATTCTGGCCGCACCATTTCTTAACTAATTTTAAGATAGCGCTGACATTTTCTTAACTTTGACATAAGAACAGAATGGCAAATAAACACATGACTTTGACATTCGTAATTTGACGTAATTATGAGCATATAATAATGTTATAAAAGAGAGCATGCATGGTCTATGCTCAATTCTTATATTAATTAGTAATGTCAAAGTCATGTATTTATTTACTTGTTCTTATGGCATTGTTAAGAAAGTGACAGCGCTATCTAAGAATTAGAATGATGTCGCGAGAATCAACAGCATTGTGTAGTCAAAGTCTTGCCTAAAATGCAGGCTTATCTATCTCATAAGGGGATTCATCACACACTTATTTTTACCGTATCGATGGCACACGTGACAAGTACCTAAGTAAGTACCAACTATGCAAAGTAAGTACCAACTATGATTCAGAATCAGAAGAGATGAATGACTGTGTTTCGAAACGCATATAATTATATTTCATTGTTATGCACGTGTCAAGCAAGACTGATCTAGATAATTTAATAATAACATACCTACTACGCAACAATATCAAACATCCAATGTCAAAAGAGAAATTTAAATTATTAATAGGTGTCATATTAATTCCAATCAATATATCAGCCTGTTTGCTGTCGCTGTATGAAACTTGATAAAATCTGTGATAAAATAAGAATTACATATACTTTTACTAAATTAATGTGAAAAACTTAAATCATCAAAAGTAAAAAGTTTGCTTCTAAGTTCGCCTTTTTTGTTCAAATAAAGGTTAGATCGCACTATCACATTTGTATGAAAATGTATGAGACGTACCGCACTGCAGCGGCACTGCAGCGGAGCGAAAAACACTGTCAAAAATGTATGAAGTGACATTGCCGCGCCGTGTCGCGCCGCTGCAGTGCCGTGATAGTGCGGTCTAACCTTAACATGAACGATATTAAAATTAATCTAGTCTAGCATCACTTCAAAATTATCTGTTTTAAAATATTTAATTCAAATTTAAATTGTAAGCCATCAATTTGTTTAAAATGAATCCGCAAATAAAATGTCAGTCCAATTTACAGATTTATTTTCAGTAAATTATTTATAGCTGTAACAAAAGAACAAATATTTTGAAATGTCCTCTTTCAAATACCTACACGTGCTTTATTCATTACACAACAAGTTTGTTAATGAAATACAAAATAGTCTTTCAGCTGTAATATTTCTGTCTCTATTTTATTAAAAACTTTGAAAGCGACAGAACCAAACTAAAATAGGTTAAGTTGTTTTGTAAAAGAATCCGCACGTAACGCTATTTAATCCTTGCCACGTGATTGTTATATTGAGTTATTTGAATTATTTGCTTTCTTCAACCAAAAACAAAATAGACTAATAATAAAAAAATGGAGACTGAAAACATAATAAGGGTACCTTTTTAACAAGCATCGCCAGCACAATTAGGATTTTTTTGAAAAACTGTAATCCACTATCAAACAAAAACCACGTAACCGCCAAAACTACACTTTTGAATAAAATCCACTTACGACACTAATTCGAATGACGATAAAAGTGGCACTAATTTAACCAGCAATTAATTTGAGATGCTTTCGACACACGTTATCTAGTCTTATCATTTTATCTTAAGATTTTTGTCTCGTCTCGTACATTGCTCGGTAATAACTAAGTACTTATACTTAATTGACGACAATTATGACAGGCGATTGTCGCGAGTAGAGTGTTTTCTTTACACAAAAGGTGTTATCAATCACTTAAGAGAACGATTTGATGGAACAAAGGTGATAATGTACACTGAATAGAATATGTTTGAGGCAGCTGAACTATATTACAATGATGTCATTCAAGAAAATGAAAGAGAGATTTATATTTGTGAAAAATCACAGCGTGACTACGATACGACTATATTGTATGTATTATATACTAGTTATATATACCAGGTATATGGGAGCGATAGAAAAACATAGAATGTGCTAGCTGCATCTCCTCCCGGGCATGCTGTAAATACCAACTAAGCGATTCGAGGGTTTCGGTATATTGTAATTTAGGCGATGGGCTGACAACCTGTCACTACAGCAATGTACAGATCTATCTTAAACAACCCTCAAAACTTCTCAAACGTGGCGCAAGTTTGGGTCGTTGACGCTCTGTCTACCCTATTAGGGATAGAGGCGTGATTTGTGTATGTATGTATATGTATTGTATGTATATTATTATGTAGGTATAAAACTTGTAAATAAAGTGCAGGACCATACCAACACTCGTGTTTGTGCGTCATAATACGATGCATTTTCACTAACGCACACGGATATTATACCATTGCCAACTGACATCAGAAATGCAAATTTTAAATTCAATTTGAAAAATTCTTTTGAAACAGATAGTTGGTGTATTATCATGTATTCCGCTGGATTTGGAAAAAGTATAGTAATACCAGTTTTACTTAACAACCAGCAAGAAAGTTAAATTTTTACCTGTTTAATGTCATAACAAACAAAGTTATAAAACCTAAAGATTCCGGTAAGTATTAATTAAATATTACTTTCGCTACTGAATTAATCAGAATAATATTAAATACGTTTTTTCTATAGGTACGTTTTAAGAGTGAAACAAAAAAGTGAAATCATAAAATTGTTAAGTTTAGGCATAGGTTTGGGTATACATAGATAAATAGACTATAATATAATAATTCCACTTGATAACAGAATCCGCTCTTATATTTCTCTGTATTTGAGATCATCCTGTAAATAAAGAAAATAAAACCCGCTGATGATTAAATAACAAAGTTTTATCTGCTTTATTTGTTGTTTGTAAAAGTTTCAAGTGTTGCTTCGAGGAGTTAAACGAAAGTCCTTGATTCGGCCTCGGCCTTTAGGGCCCTCGATAAATGGTATTGACGCTTTAAGATTCGGGTTACTGAACTGTATCACCAAATGGAAATATTTGCGGCTAGCTAGAAGGTATACAATAGTTGAAACAGGGGTAGTAAACTATAAATGTTGATATTTGGTAAACGCTGCGTTATTTGAAAGGGCGATGACTTCGATATTTAGAACGCACTACGATTTAAACCATTGATTTGAGAAGTCGCTGCTCTGTGATTTAAACCACTGTCTGGAATCAAATCACGAAATTTGCTAACTGCAACAAACAATAAATGGCTTTGATTCACAAAGATACTCGCTTTACTAAATAAAATAATTCTTTCACCTACAGGTGCACTTGCATTCTAGTGGCTTGCAGATCGAGAAGACTGTAAAAGTATTGGACATGTTTTTTGCAAAACACATAAATATCGATTAAGGCAGCGTTTAGAGCGAAGGTATCGATGCAATCAGCAGCACCATGTCCATCTCAGACTTTCTCTCTACACCATATTACTTGCATATTTTTTATCTTTGTTTTCCTTTTTGTAAGAAAATAAAGTAGACTAATAGACATTATTGTCTATTGAATTCCTCGTAGAATGTAATTTCAGAATAATACATACCCAGTATTATCGTACAGATAACAATAGTCATCTTGTGGTTACCATAAATATAAAATACCTATTGGTTTTCCTATTTATTACAAAAATATGAGGAAAAACGCAATTTTGAACCACAATAGGAAATAAGATACTTATCTTCTTATTACAGGAATAGATGAACAGGATGTTTATGAATAGCTCATTATTCCTTTATGTAAATTGCGTTTATAACAAACTTTCTTAGAATACTACTAAGTTACTTATCGTAATGATATTAAATTATACGACACAGTTTTCTCAGCGGCTTTAGAAAAAAATGTAGTAACTCATATTTTTTTATATTAAATGTATTTTAATTTAAGTATATTTGACGAAAAAGGAAAATAAGTAGGTACAGCTAAAAAAACATAAAATAAAACGAAAAAAACAAAACAATAGAAAATTTACGGTAGATTATATAACTACGAATATTACCTATTATGGTTTTGACAATGACTTCCATGAAAATATTTACCTGGAACAAATTAACCGTAGAAGGTCATTGAACTATAAAGGGTGTAAGAAACAGTTTCCCACAACACAAACTAATGGGGTTTCTCGCTCAGTCAAAAAAACGGAACAACCTTCATAAAGATTTTTTTTAAAGAAAAACATCAGATATTTTGAATGGAAAATCAGTTATATTCTTCCTGAATGAATTTCTTCGTAAAAATTGTTCAGTTTGGAAGGAGGAAACTGAAAAAAAAAACAGCAGAAAATTCTTTTCGGAAATAAATAAATGCACAGATATTTTTTTACTGAAAGATCAGTTTTGTTGGCTGAGCACACCAGCAACCACTATCAGTTTACGGGATCTGTCCGTTATCAAAACAATGATTGAGTTGGAACTGTGCAAATAAATCAGGTTGGGACTACGTGAACTAGTTGGATTATTTTAATTTCACGATTATTCATGCGCGATTATGTTTATTTTGTGTTGCTAATCATCTATGGATCATGCATGCGTGCCAGCATAATTATTATCTTAAGTGGCAGCGCCATATTAACCCATGTTGTAATTACAGTAGCTGTCTACAAACTACCTGACCTGTCTAGGTATTTAACACAGATCTCTTTCTATGGTGATAATTTAAGGTCATAATAAATTCAAGCGCAAATTCGGTAGGTAGTTTATTTGGCAGAGCGGTGGACTCAAAGGCAGGTTCAAATTCTGCCCGCGTTCACTTTTTCGATACTTGTATTTAAGGAATAAATTAGGTACACCGTAAATAACTCAAAAAATACTAAAAATCTGTCGGTATAACCATCTTGTTAAAAAATCTTTGCTAAGTTATGCGTACACCAAATCGTATAATTAATCACTTTTTATTTGAAGATCGGTTTTTAGCCTTCTGTTTTCTTTGAGAAGTTTTTGCAGTGACCTACCTTGGTCCACATTTATAATGACCTTAGTCACTTAGAATACAACGCCTTGCCGTACAAGCACAGCAATTTAAAAAGATTACCTGTCTAGGTTGATTAATTAGGCTAATTTTATTCTGAGCCGGAGAAAAAATATGGTTAATATTTTGACTAAGTTTTTGTTTGTATTATTTTGAGCAGTAGATTATTAAAATATTTAAAAATATAGAGAAAATCTTCATAATGTACAGTACAGGAGGTAAAAAAAGAAAATGGAAGTGCTCTTTCTCCTTCTCTCCCTTGTATGGTAAAATCAGACATCCAGTCAAAGCCATAGTCAGACCATAGGAATTTTGTCTAATAGTAAGTGACCACTAAATTACTTACTATATACTAGGGAGCTTGCTAGACCATCTAAAAAATTGAATGTCATTAAATTTTATTTATAAAAGTAAGTAAGTAGGTACTCAGCACTGGATAGATGTAGGCTGATATACCTATAGAAGTAAGTACTGGGTAGTACTTTTAGGGTCGAATTTATAAAGCGATCTCAAGATTGAGAGCAATATTAAGTATGGATTTGACAGATCGTTTTGTACTGAAATGACATTTCTGATGCAAACTCAAACTCGCTGTCACTCTTGAGAGCTGATTATAAATACGGGCCTTAGTACAGTTAACGACCAGCCTTGGCCTGCATTGGACAACCTACAACAATCGCCAGTAGCATCACAACTAAGTATTCACTCATAAAATAATTGCGCCAGGCCAGTGCCGGATTTGATGGCCCTTTTTTCCTACAAACCTACAAGTGTTGTAGGTATGGTATAAAATTATATACTGACCATCGAATATACGTAACTATCAAATTGAACATTCATAACTCATAACACGCAAAACGAAAGATTAAAACTTAGTTTACGAAATATGATTGGTGCCAAATTTTATTACAAACAAATTCAATGGATGAAATTATATTTCATCAAATTATACCTAGCTACTGCGGCTGTTACCTACATTAATAACTCTTTAATAAACTCAAGAGTCTACAGGTTCGTTCGACGTTTATATAGGCACTATTGTGTATGTAGTACTGTTATATATTCTGTGTAAATCACGTTGAGCTCGTTTCATCGTTCATTTCTCTCTTTGCGTCTCCTCTGACTTAGACTAAAGTCAAGAGGCGTAATTGTCAACTATGTATCTTAATTATGTGCAACTTATAATAGTACTGCCGTGCTAATTAAAAACGCAGTTTTTGAGTTACATACATATTCGCAAGCCTCGTGATGAGCTCATTACGAACATGTATGTCACTAAATACCTGAAAAATATTCTTTACTGCGTTTTTAATTAGCACGGCAGAGTAGATAGCTTAATAAATACCTACATTACGACACATTATGTATGCAGTTCACTATAAAATATACAATTGCATGATTGCCTGCCCACGTTCACATCCCAGACAATCAATAGGTGTTATTTAAATTTGAGTAGCATTTCCTATCATAATAAAACCTCTATTATAAATAGTGCTGATGACCTACCTTGGTCTACATTTTACCCATTGCATCATGCACTTATATTTCATGTACTCACCTCCCGCTATTACAAATCAGTTGCAGAGATTTGCAGGTTCATACATCTCGCCTTTCTCTATTATGTCACTGTAATATGTATATTCCATTTACGCGCCATTAAGATCGTTGTGTAATGTACTCGGATCTTAGTTCGCGCCCATTTACTTAGAATTAGAATGTATGACGAATTTTATGGTGAATTCAAAATATCCGTGTCTGCCTTGTTCTATTAAAACCGGCCAAGTGTGAGTCGGACTTGCGCTCGAAGTATACCGTACCATTATCTATTAAATTTAAGTACAACAATGGTAAAAACATCACATTTTTTTACGGGAGCCCTTTTCATTTATTTCATTATTTATTCTTGAAGTGAATAAACAACTAAATATTCTGTGAATCTTTCAAACGTAATATCTATCTCTAAATATCGTGAAAAATTTCATCGTATTTTTTGTGGCTACTTTTAAACATTCATTACAGCAAAAAAATGTGCTTAGGTTTCAGGTTGTAGAAGTTTTAGGCTCGTATTTATAAAGATATCTCAAGATTGAGATCAATATTAAGTATGGATTTGACAGGTCGTTTTGTACTGAA